>SNQJ01S0062598.1:80726-115901 GCA_010110895.2 Picea sitchensis
TTCCCCTAGTTATATCTCCATCTCTTTATGTCCATCTAAAGGCGAGGCATGTCTCACAATGAATAAAGGATGTGTGAAACAAAGAAATGTAGCCTCACTTGTAAGGTGAGTGTTAAGTTTTTATTCTTCTCCCAATAGATTACGTATACATGTCGAGAAATGGTCTTGACCTAGACATGTCAATACCTATACCTAAACCCAAACATAACAATACCTAGACATGGAAAGACTTGGATCAACACCTAGACCTATATGATGACCATGATGTAGATCGTGACATACACCTAGACCATGACCTAGAACACAACATAGAGCGAGAGATAGATTTAGACAATGGCCTAGAGGTTGACATAGACCATGATATAGACTGTGACATAGAGTTAGAGATAGATTTAGACGATGACCTAGAGCTTGAAATAGACCATGAAGTAAACCCCCCATACTCTCACTCTCTCACTCTCTACCCCCCCTCTCTGTCTCCATGTCCCTCGCTCTCTTTTTCTTCCCCTCTCCCCATCTTACACTCTCTTTCTTCATCTCTCTGTGATCCCCCTCCCTACATCGCAAGGAAAGAAATGGCCTTGACCTAGACATGTCAAGACCTAGACCTAAGCCCATACATAACAATACCTAGACATGGAAAGACCTGAAGCATGACCTATACATATACGATGACCATGACGTAGATCATGGAATAGACCTAGACCATGACCTAGACCATGACATAGAGCTAGAGCTAGATTTAGACGATGACCTAGAGCTTGGCATAGACCATGACCTAGACCACAACATAGAGCTATATCTAGATTTAGATGATGACCTAGAGCTTGATGTAGACCATGACATAGACGCCCCTAGCTCCATATGAGCCTATTCATAACTTATACTCAACCCTTAACGCCCTCTACACTCGAGACTTGAGTGCACTATGCATATACCTTGTGTACAACCCTTGCACCCACATAACCCACATATTGGTTCTCTAACCATTTCTCTATCCTTGAAAACACTTGCAATCCTAACCCTTTAGTCCTTAGTTGTCCCCATACCCCTATACATATTTATTCATAAAGATATTTGGTCTATAATAAATTATATATTTGTTGCATTAAGAGCACGCATGCACTCTTATGACTTGACTAAGTTGTATTTTTTGGTTGTTTATGCTTAAGAGGAACACATGCACATTTCTAGAACACGCACATGCTTTAGTGCACACACGTTCTAGGAACGTGTGCACATTCCTGGTAGGAATTGTTTTGTGCCAAGCACACCCCTCCTCATCTATCTTATGGCCAACAAAAATCTGTGACAACTTCAGACAAAAATAGTTCCCAGAGACAAGTTTTACTTATTTTAGTGTTCTATTAGATTCATAGAGACTTTTGTGCTATTGCCAGACCATTGTAGAAAAATTTGGAGGGCAAATTTTTCAAGTGAAATTAGAATTGTTGTTTGTATCTTCTTATGTCTTCTTGGAATTGAAAGACAAATTTTTCCAAGTGCAATTGGAATTTTTTTTGTATCTTCTTCTGTCTACTTGGAATCGGAAGACAAATTTGTCCAAGTGCAATTGGAATTATTGTTTGTATCTTCTTGTGTCTTCCTAGAATTGGAAGACAAATTTGTCCAAGTGAAACTGAAATTGGAATTGGAATTATTAGATGTGTCTTCTTTTGTAATACAAAAAAACATTTCTCCACTTGGTTGTGCCTTATTACATAATACAAAGACAAATTTGTGGTGAGTGTTTGGAAGACAAATTTATCTTTAAACATGGGGAACCGCAGGATTCGAGAAAGAAATTCCAAGAGAAAAAAGAAACTAATCGAAAAGGTAGAAAAAGAAAAATAAAAATCAAATTTACGTATGTCGAAGTGTAGGATTTTAGAAGAGGGAAATACAATTTCTAGCAAAATAAATGTTGTTATTGTTTATCCTCCACCACCAGAAGCAAAGAGAAACATTTCATTAGAGAGAAATCCATCCAATATCACATAAAGACAACTTGTTTTGGATGACCAGATGATGGATAATTTTCTTGGAGTTGATTATACAATGGATAAAACTATAGAAGCAATCGGTGTACAACATTGTGGTGAAGAAGTTCATGTGGTGCAATCTCTTGTTGGATAGTCAAATGTTCCAGAAACTAGTCAATCCCATGTCCACTCTCCTCCCACAATTGATCTTTTAGTGATTGAAGGGGAGAGAACTGCAACATTTTTAACTCCACAATAGGGAGTTGAAGAGTTCCAGAATAGGGGTTCATCATCCCTACCGATATTGAGAATTGTACAACGAAGAACTCCTAAGATTATTCAGGTCAATGAAAGTGGTATAGTATCACTTGAAAGTAAGTTACCTAACCATACTATTTGTTATCACTCTTATAAAATCATTAAAGAATAATTTGAACCAAAATCCGATGCTGCTAAATGTCAATTATTTTTAGCTTTGTTAAAATCTAGAAGTTTGACTGATGTTAGGAGAATTTTAGGCATTAAAATAGTCAAAAGTGTAGAAACAAGTCATCATATTGTTAGAAAACTTGTAGATGATTTTCAAATAATTGGTAAGAAATCTCGTTCTAAGGACCTATTGGCAGCGAATATATAATTATCATTTTTATAAGCTGCCTACATAGGGTCTATGAAATTTTATTACTCTTCATGAGCGTTTTCTCTAAACGACAGTTGTAAATCGTCGCATTTTACCTATCATTTATTCGTGCTTCGTTTTCATGACTGAAAGCATGGAAACTTGCAACTATTGTTACTATTCTGTCTTAAAATTTCATTAAAAGCATATGGTTTATTACAGAGTTATGGTTTCTTACTATGAGCATGTTGCTCTCCTTGTTTCTCACCCTTTCGATTCTGAGCATGCCTAAGAGATTTGTGGTTATATGAACCAAAGACGCCCTCCATTTGATATGCGATTGTTTTTATATTGATTTTGGTTTGATGTTGGATTATATTTCATTCATGAAACTTTTGGCTATTCAATTTTTGTAAACTCACCTATCTTTGCAATCAAACTTTGATGCGCGCACTATGTTTTCAACTACTCTGGTCCTAGCATGTACCCAATGCCAAGGTGGCATACGTAGTACAAAATTCCATTACTCCTGAGCATGGTCTCGGGCTCCACGATTTTGCTCACATGAATTGTGATTAACACCTTGCCCGTCTTTTGAATGATCACAGCATGTATTGATAAGGCTCGGGGCTATGGCTCTGTGGCATTTTTCCAAACCCTACCTGTGTGTTCTGTGTTAATAACCCATCCATTCGGCATGGCTCCAATGGTAAGGGTCGAACCGAACGACGTCCAGACCCTGCTTTCGTATGATAATGCTAGGGAGGATTTGGAAAGGAATGGTTGGCACTTGTTCATTGAAAAATTTTAGGGTTTTAACCTTCAGGTTGCCCAGGATTTTTCCTTAACCTTTGATGGCTCTAGGGAAAAGATCGGTGATGTGCAGTTAGAAGTAATAGAAGATTTTTTAATCCAAGCCACGAGATTTCCAGCAGTGGGTCAAAAATGGTTCGAGAATGTGAAAGTGGAGGAGGTCCCTTGGACTTTATTGTTTACCTCACAAAAAATAACCAGCTGTGATCGAGGTATGCCAATTTTTTTTCCGAAACCTAGGTTGCATGATTTACTTTCTGTTGTGAAGCAATTCATCACATGTGAGGGGTGATTCAGACTTATTTTCCTATATCATCTACGCCTACTTATGAGTTTTATTGGTTTTCCATTGAATATGCCTTACTACCTACTCAAAAGTCTGTATAAAATGGGTAAACGATTTAGGAAATAGAGGTCAAATTCAAGTTTATTTCATCATGGTCTGATTAAAATCATCCTCATGCACCAGTTACAATCACAAAATGATTGTTGGGATGCGTTCATTTCACGAAATGGTTTTGTCAACAATGAGTTGGGACAGGTAGATAAGTCGGTCATTGTGGAAACCCTTGTGAACCCTACAGCCTCTTCTCCACCGCTCTAGGCCTGTGATTTTTCCCCTAACAATGAACCCTCCATCTACCCTAATGTCATTCAAAAAGACAGTCGACCAAGTTCACATCCAAAGGATAGCACTAAAATTGTTAAGAAACCTACAAGAAAGAAGCTAAAGGGCAGTGTTGATGTCAATTTCAAGAACAAAAGAGCTGGTCATTTAATTTCTCGATGTGCTCAAAATAAAATGAAACTCCATGCAAACACAATCCACACGCTTGAAGTGAGCGAAGATTCAGACTTAGAAATTGAAAAATTCCTAGCTGAAGAGGACCCTGTGTCATTCGGGCTATACCCTGACCAACCCTATGACTATGTTAACAATCTGCCTCCTTGTCTAAAGGACAACCCATAATTTCCTGGCATCCAACTCTATGATAAGCCTACCATTCGCATGGAGGATTCTTTGACCCATAATGTTGTTAGTGCTAATACAAATTCCTTACAGTCAGAGTGTGATGAGTGCCGATCGTGGATTGACAGGTACTATATTGATGCTCCACTGCTACAGTCACAACTCAAGTCTTTAAGAGACCAAGTTGATATGTTGACAAATGAAAACAACAGACTTGAATCCATTATCCAAGGGAAGGAGAAACGATTGAAAACTACAGGGCGTGTCATTTTCAAAAACGTAGAGGCAGCAACAACTATCGTTAATTCCAAAATTTCTTGATACGTTTTCATTCCATGATTTGAGGTATGATGTTTTTAATTTTTAGCATGATTGTGTCACTCTTAAGTTAGGATATTCGATTTGATTGAATAAACTATTTCTCTTATTAAGATTAATATGTTTCATTTATTTAACAAAATATGATTGCATTTGCTATTATAACTAGCTACAGAATCGCAAGATTCTGTAGCCAGTTAGGAAAATTCAAATTGTTTGATTTGATAATTGAAAACATATCTGAAATCTTCTCATTTTCATTTGTTTTCAGGATGATTAAGGAGCCCATGATTTACAAGAATATATGAGGCATTTTTTTTTAGATCTCCCAACCATATCAACTTCGTATTTTGAGTAAACAGATTAGACTGTTGCTAGTTTTTGATATTCAGTGAAATCAAGGTGGTTGCATCCCCCATTATTTTTGAAATCAACTTGATCTTATCAACAGGAAACAATTATGTTTCCTGAAACCTATGTAAACATATTATTTTGTAAACATTTGATCACCTCAGCCTGGGGCAAGAGTATGGCGTTTTTATCATAGACTTGAATGGAATATGATGCACATTACAACTTTATCTTTTCTATATGATGTTTTCATTCAATTTATGTTTATTTCAATTTGATAATAGATTATGATTGCTTTTGTCGGCATAGTTTATTGCGAGTTGATATCATTCGATTTATATATGCTATCCATATCTTGTGTTTCAAAACAAAACACACAGTGATCATCTAGCCAATTTAAATTAGTAGATTTATCTCTAATTTATGTTGAATGTCTGCATGCAAGTGCTTACAGGAAAATTGATCTCGTCGTAGCAATTTGCAAATCATATGATTACTGTAACTGTATCTATTCAATGTTCTGTTGTTATAATTCAATCTTCGACATTATCATTCCTCATTTATTAAGGGCAATCCTAGGATCTGTAGCAGGTTTACTTCATCAGATAAAGGTGGTTGGATATTCAACAACGAACAGACATTGGATACAGTAACAGGTTAGCCTGCTATTTGATTTCGCTAGTTTCCTGAATATAGAAGTTTTCTCTATATAAAACATTTTATGTTATCTATTATTTTCTGTTTAATTAGGAAGTTTAATGTGTGATGTCATGAATGTATACATTTAAGAAAACAAAACCAAAAAATTAGATAGTGTTTTTACTTTCTTTATTATTATCGCTAAAAGTAATCAATCCACATTTGATTTTTATGAGTTTAGATTAAAACTCGAGTTTTGTATAGATTGTATATAGAATTATCATACATACAATATTTAATTTGTACATATATATTTACTTAGATGTACATATATTTTTTAGTAGTTGTTATCTATTAGATCATTGTTTTTTGTCTTTAGTTATTTTTTCACTTTCTTTAGGACTTAGATCAGCCAACGGAGCTGCTAAACTTGTTGGAGTGAATTAATCCAAACGGCTTGGGTTAATTAGACAACCCCAGACCAGATTCACTCCTCCATTTGACGAGTGGTCAATTTCGCCCGTCAACAAATGGCGCTAGAAGGAGGGTCTGAAAACTATTAATGGCACGAGGAGGTCGTAAGACTCCTCCCCCACCTACCCGCTCACCTATAGTAACTAGAAGTCGTTCAGATGACAACATTGTCCCTCAAACAACAACCACATCAAACGACAATCTACGGATCACAGTTGAACCAGTAACTCCAAATCCCCCAGGTGGTGACATACAAGAGATTGTTCGTCAATCCCTCATAAGAACGCACAGTGCCTTAGCCCGTATCAGACAACCAAGTCGACCTTTGAACCAACCATTAGACTTCTCTGATATCAGGGAACAACTCGCATGTACTGACCTTACCTTAAAACCTACAGATCCAGATCACGTGCTCACTCCTGCAGCAGGAGGATCTGGTATTCCACCATCACCACCCCCTTCTTCTGAAATTACGATGAATTTGCCTCTAAAACAATCTAAATTGATTGAGACTAAACAGAATTCAGTAAACCCAAGTTTAGATTATGATTTGATTGAAGATCTAAAAAATTTTAGGGCTAACATTTATATTTACGAATTATTAAAATTCCCTTTTCTTTTGCAAAAGATGCTGCAGAATATTGTGGAGAACAACAAAAATAGCAATCTGAACAACAACAAAGGTGTTCAAAACAACCCCAAAATTCCTCAGAAGACCTCCACCAAAAATACATCTAAGCCTCATGATAAAAGAGATCTTCCTGTAAATAGTGTAACAAATGTAGATAAACCAGTTTCAGAAGCTGCGATTAAAATCAACAAACTTCTATTGTTAATACTCGCAGAAACGTCCCTCCATTTTTGTTGACTTTTGAAATTTTCAATAGGAATGTACATAATTGTATGGTAGATTCAGGTGCGTTATCTAACGTAATGCCTTGTTCTATCTGTGAAAAGATTAATGCCGAAGTTCAACCATCCAGCTTAAAAATTATCCAGCTTGATCGAACTAGTGTTAAAGTGATAAGCGAATTAAAAAATGTGCTTATAAGATTGTCATCTAATCCTAAAGTCCATCAAGTGATTGATATCATTGTTGTAGATATCCCAGAAGTTTATGATTTGTTTTTAAGTAGAGATTGGTCAGAACAATTACATGGCTATTTTGCAACGGATTGGTCTCACTTGTGGCTGCCCGAGAACAGAAAGCCTAACAGAATCAAGGTAAATCGTGAACGTTATATGAAGTTCATGGTAACCGATTTAAATGATCCCATTGAACCATTCACTCCTTCTACCAATTCGCCTGAAATACAGGGGATGGATACTTTTTTTGGCAATTTCATGGTCGAAACTTCTACCATCACTAACCCGGAACAACAATCTGAAATTATGACATGCACACAGTCAACAACCTTCTCTCAATGGTCACATGCACCCGACGAAAATCAAATATGGTCTCTTTACTTTTATGGGTCAAAATCTAAGGAAGGAGCTGGTGTAGGGTGCATGCTCATCGATCCCGCAGGTAACACGACTCTGATTGCTTGCCGGTTAGAATTCGAATGTACAAACAACACGGCCGAATATGAGGCACTCCTGCAAGGTCTCAGAAAAGCACTAGATTTGAACATTCAAAATTTAACTGTCTTTGGTGATTCGAAAATCGTGGTTAGACATGTAAAAAAGTATATCCACTGTTTATCTCCGCACCTAAAAATCTATCAGATTGAGGTATGGAATTTGATGAACAAGTTTTCCACATTTAACATAAATTCTATTCCTAGATTGAATAATTTTGAAGCTGATTTGTTAGCTAACGTCGCTTCAAAACTTTTTCCTGCAAAAGGCCTATCTCCGAATGCATTTTCTGTCAAACTGTTGTTTAGACCATCCATCCCAGACAACATCACGAATTGGAGAGTCTTTGATGATGATCAACAGATCATAAGTTTTCTGCATATGGAAGAAACTTTCCAGGGAGCAGTGATCGACGAAGGTACCCACGACAAAAATCTTCGCGACTTTACGGTAATACCAGATCCGAGATCCCTGGAATCTGCATCATACATGGTAAACTCTATCCCGAAATCTGTGGTTAGATTAGAAAAAATTTATGATCTTCATGATAAGTTCAGAAAATCAGTGAATTGTAAAACGAATAGTTCCTCCTTGACACATCAAAAAGTAAATTTGGGAACTAAAGACAACCCACAGTGCATTAATTTAGGGTTGGGGTGTTTTGAGCAAGAAAAGGTAGCATTTATCAAGTTGTTTAAGGAATTCAAAGATGTTTTTGCCTAGACGTACGACGACATAAAAACCTTTGATCCTAACATCATTCAACACATTATTCCCATGAAACCTTAGACCCAACCTTTTCAACAAAAGTTAAGAAAGATGCACCCAAAACTCGAACCAACAGTCAAGAAGGAATTAAACAAACTCTTGAATGCTAAAATAATCTTCCCAGTAAGGCACACACAATGGGTCTCTAATCTTGTCCCTGTTAGAAAGAAAAGTGGTGAAATCTAACTATCTGTCAATTTTTGAAATCTTAATCGAGCGTCTGATAAAGACAACTACCCTGTCCCTCCCATGGAACAGATCCTTCAACAGGTATCTAGCTCTGAAATATTATCCTTGTTGGATGGTTTTTCAGGGTATAACCAAGTCCTTATTTCTCCCTCAGACCATCTCAAAACTACTTTCCGTACCCCATGGGGCACCTACGCTTATAGAAAGATGCCCTTCGGACTCATAAACGTCGGTGCCACTTTTCAGAGAGCGATGGACATCACTTTCCACAGCTTAATCAATCAATTTGTAGTAGTTTACCTGGATAACGTCACTATCTTCTCAAAAAATAAAGAAGATCATCTAGCTCATTTAAGATCTGTTCTACAGCGATGTCGTAAGTATGACATTTCTTTAAATTCTAAAAAATCTATCTTCACAGTAGAACAAGGTAAGCTCCTTGGATTCATTGTATCGAATGAAGGGATGATTATCGACCCTGAAAGGACCCAAGTCATTTCAAAACTCCCCCCTCCCTCCTCAAAAATGTCCATGAAATCTTTCTTAGGTCAGATAAACTTTGTTAGGAGATTCGTCCCCATCTTTTTAGAAATGGTGAGACCATTACAAAAATTAATAAAAAAGGATGTACAGTACCATTGGGGACCTTTAGAAATTCAGGCTTTTGATTCAATAAAAAAGGCCATAATAGACGCTCCTTCTCTAATGAGCCCTGATTTTTTGCGAGACTTTACCCTCTACACGTTTTCCTTTGATCGATCTTACGTTGTTGTCCTAACTCAAAAGAATGTTGAAAACAACGAAGTCCCAATTGCCTTTATGAGCTCATCCTTCAAGGGAGCAGAACTTAATTACCCAGCAGTAGATCAGCAAGCCTATGCTATTTTTAAAGAAGTAAAACACTTTCGGTCTTATCTGTTGAAATCTAGGACGAAAATCATTGTCCCTTACCTGACTGTCAGAAATTTGTTAGTACAGAAAGAACTAGGCGAAAAATGGGCAAACTAGGTCACATCCTTACATGAATATGACATAGAAATCACCCCAGTACAAATTGTAAGAGGCCAAGGTTTATGCAAGTTGGTCACCGATTCAGTTATAGGACATCAAAATGAAACTTATATGTTAACTCCAGATCAGCACTATCAAAATCAAATCTGCTATGCACAAAACCCTGTTAGTTCCTGGTACGACGACATCAAATTTTGTCTTATACACAGATCAACTCCTCGTCACCTTGATCCCCAAAAAAGGAGAGCACTAAGATTAAAATCTACTTCTTTTCAGTTGATTAATGGTATTTTGTTTCACCAAAATTTTGATGGAATACTTATGCGCTGTCTTGAAAAAGATGAAGTAGAAAAAGTCTTATTGGAATTACATGCAGGGGAAGCTGGTGGGCATTTCAGTGGAGACACCACCGCCCATAAAGTATTAAGAGCAGGTTATTACTGGCCTACCCTTTTTAAAGACGCTCATGCCTTATGTCCCAAGTGTGTGATTTGTCAAAAGGCATCCGGATGGATACAGAAACCAACATTCCCTTTGCAACCAATTTCGGTAGACTCCCCTTTTCAGTAGTGGAGCCTGGATATTATAGGCCCAATCAATCTGGCATCCTCGCAGTGGCATAAATACATCATAACAGCCACAGATTATTTCACCAGGTGGTCCAAGGCTACCCCATTAAAAGCTGTAAATACCAGCCAGGTAATATCCTTTTTGAATTCTAATATTATCACTCATTTCGATATCCTTGAATGCCTGGTATTTGATAATGCTTCTTATTTTTCGTCTCTTGAAATGAGTGATTTTTCTCTAGAAAAAGGAATTAAATTAAAATACTCTGCCAGCTATTACCCCCAAAGCAATGGTTTAGCAGAATCAACTAATAAAAATATGATCAAAATTATCAAGAGAATGGTCTTCGAAAACCATAAAAATTGGCATAACGCACTGTTAAACGCAATCTGGGTTGATAGAGTAACTCCTAAAATTGTTGTGGGTAACTCACATTTCTTTCTCATTTATGGCAGGGAAGCGATTCTTCCACTGCATGTCCTTCTTCCATATCTGCAGTTATCGCAGAAGGTATAGGAAGAAGACTGTCCCCCCTTGGAGAGTCAAATTAACGCTTTGTTAAAGTTAGAGGAAGTGATGGCTCAAGCAAAACGAAAATTGGATCAACATCAACTCATTGTCAAAAACTGGTTTGATTCCAATTCTGCCTCTGACAGAAATTTTGAGGCAGGTGACCTTGTCCTAAAATGGGACAAACCTCACGAGGGAAAATGAGAGCATACTAAGTTTCAGAACTTATGGTTGGGACCATTTTTAATTGCTGAGAAACTGGTTCCCAGTTCCTTTCTCTTACAGAATTTAGAGGGATAGCCAGACACCTTCCCGGTGAATGGCCAAGCTCTAAAAAAGTACTTTTCCTTATGACGCTCCCATACACCCTTTGTAAATATTTTATGTTTGGTTTGTTGTTTGTTTTTCTTTTCTAGTTTGTTTTGGTTCTCATTTTTGCTTATCGGTCTTTCTTTTGAAACACATATGCTTGCACCATGGGCCAGCTCAGACAAAGAAAACATAAAAATTTCCCCTCAAAAATGACTGTTGAAAGTTGTTAAAACATCAATTGTTGTATTTCTCTGAAATTGCAGCTCTGTTGAAGATGACTTGTTGTTTGAAAAGCGTTTTCTTGGTTTCAATCTGCAATTGAAGGTATTCACGACCATCTATAAAAATCCTTTTTACGTTGTCCCTGTTCTTGAAAGTCAGTTTTATTAATAAACGATTTCTAGATCTTAATGAAGGACAGCTGAAATTTTTTTCAAGATCTATGACATATTAAGATGCGTTAAAAAACTAGAATTTTCAGCGTCACCCCACTCTATTGAATATCTTTTAAAACCATAATATAAATTTTCAGAGGGTTGTGGGAAGTGCTTGTAAACCCGCCGGGACACTGAAAAGGTCTGCTGGCAGCAGGTAAATGCATGCATCACGCCAAGATAACTTCACCGGGGTACTGAACAGGCCCACTGGTAGCAAAGCAATGTCAAGTAAAAGAAAATTCTCAAATATGGATTCTATTTTGACCTTAAATGTCCTTCGTTCTGATCTTGAATTTCTTGACAGGATACAAATATCAGAGTGGGTTAATTGACATCCTTGTCAAGGCTATGGACGCATGCTAGCAGCAACGACCCTATCAATAGTATTGAAGATTTTAACTTTAATATCGTGGCTCTCTTTTGTTAAGATTGTCATCAGTTTTCGTCTCTTTAAAAAATAACAGTTGTCTGAAACTGGACTGCATTATAATTATTTGCGATGTTCAGACAGCTTTTCAGTTGTTTTCGATTCGAGGTTTTTTCTGATTATTCTAATCTGAACTCATTCATTTGGCAGAGATAACTACTTCGTGCAGCATGTCGCCATTGTTGGTAGCGAATATATAATTATCATTTTTATAAGCTTCCTACACAGGGTCTATGAAATTTTATTACTCTTCATGAGCGTTTTCTCTAAACAATAGTTGTAAATCATCGCATTTTACCTATCATCTATTCGTGCTTCGTTTTCATGACTGAAAGCATGAAAACTTGCAACTATTGTTACTATTTTGTCTTAAAATTTCATTAAAAGCATATGGTTTATTACAGAGTTATGGTTTTTTGCTATGAGCATGTTGCTCTCCTTGTTTGTCACCCTTTCGATTCTGAGCATGCCTAAGAGATTTGTGGTTATATGAACCAAATACCCCCTCCATTTGATATGGGATTGTTTTTATATTGATTTTGGTTTGATGTTGGATTATATTTCATTCATGAAACTTTTGGCTATTCAATTTTTGTAAACTCACCTATCTTTGCAATCAAACTTTGATGCGCACACTATGATTTCAACTACTTTGGTCCTAGCATGTACCCAATGCCAAGGTGACATACGTAGTACAGAATGCCATTACTCCTGAGCATGGTCTCGGGCTCCACGATTTTTCTCACACGCATTGTGATTAACACCTTTCCCGTCTTTTGAATTATCACAGCATGTATTGATAAGGCTCGGGGCTATGGCTCTGTGGTGTTTTTCCAAACCCTACCTGTGTGTTCTGTGTTAATAACCCATCCATTCGGCATGTCTCCAGTGGTAAGGGTCGAACCAAACAACGTCCAGACCTTGCTTTCGTATGATAACGCTAGGGAGGATTTGGAAAGGAATGGTTGGCATTTGTTCATTGAAAAATTTCAGAGTTTTAACCTTCAGGTCACCCAGGAGTTTTCCTTAACCTTTGATGGATATAGGGCAAAGATCGATGATGTGTAGTTAGAAGTAACATAAGATTTCTTAATCCAAGCCATGAGATTTCCAGCAGTGGGTCAGAAATGGTTCGAGAATGCGAAAGTGGAGAAGATCCCTTGGACTTTAGTGTTTACCTCACGAAAAATAACCAACTGTGATCGAGGTATGCCAATTTTGTTTTTGAAACCTAGGTGGGATGATTTACTTGTTGTTGTGAAGCAATTCATCACATGTGAGGGGCGATTCAGACTTGTTTTCCTATATCATCTATGCCTACTTATGAGTTTTATTGATTTTCCATTGAATATGCCTTACTACCTGCTCAGAAATCTGTATAAAATGGGTAAACGGTTTAGGAAACATAAGTCAGATTCGAGTTTATTTCATCATGGTCTAATTAAAATCATCCTCATGCACCAGTTACAATCACAAAATGATTTTTGGGATGTGTTCATTTCACGAAATGGTTTTGGCAACAATGAGTTGGGACAGGTAGATAAGTCGGTCATTGTGGAAACCCTTGTGAACCCTATGACCTCTTCTCCACTGATCCAGGCCTGTTATTTTTCCCCTAACAATGAACCCTCAAGCTACCCTAATGTCATTCAACGGGAAATTCGACCGGGTTCACATCCAAAGGATAACACTAAAACTGTTAAGAAACCTACAGGAAAGAAGCTAAAGGGTAGTGTTGATGTCAATTTCAAGAACAAAAGAGCTGGTTGTTTAATTTCTCGATGTGATCGAAATAAAATGAAACCTCGTGCAGACACAATCAACAGGATTGAAGTGAGCAAAGAATCAGACTCAGAAATTTAAAAACTCCTAGCTGAAGAGGACCCCGTGTCATTCAGGCTATACCCTGACCAACCCTATGACTATGTTAACAATCTGCCTCCTTGTCTAAAGGACAACCCAGAATTTCCTGGCATCCAACTCTATGATAATCCTACCATTCGCATGGAGGATTCTCCGACCCATAATGTTGTTAGTGCTAATACAAATTCCTTACAGTCACAGTGTGATGAGTGGCGATCGTGGATCAACAGGTACTATATTGATGTTCCACTGCTACAGTCATGACTCAAGTCTTTAAGAGACCAAGTTGATATGTTGACAAATGAAAACAACAAACTTGAATCCATTATCCAAGGGAAGGAGAAATGATTGAAAACTACAGGTCATGTCATTTTCAAAAACGTAGAGGCAACAACAACTATTGTTAATTCCAAAATTTCTTGATACATTTTCATTCCATGATTTGAGGTATGATGTTTTTAATTTTTAGCATGATTGTGTCACTCTTAAGTTAGGATAATCGATTTGATTGAATAAACTATTTCTCTTATTAAGATTAGTATGTTTTGTTTATTTAAGAAAATATGATTGCATTTTCTATTATAACTAGCTATAGAATCGCAAGATTCTGTAGCCAGTTAGGAAAATTCGAATTGTTTGATTTGATAATTGAAAACATATCTGAAATCTTCTCATTTTCATTTGTTTTCGGGATGATTAAGGAGCCCATGATTTCCAAGAAGATATGAGGCATTTGTTTTTAGATCTCCCAACCATATCAACTTTGTATTTTGAGTAAACAGATTAGACTGTTGGTAGTTTTTGATATTCAGTGAAATCAGGGTGGTTGCATCCCCCATTATTTTTTGAAATCAACTTGATCTTATCAACAAGAAATAGTTATGTTTCCTAAAACCTATATAAACATACTATTTTGTAAACATTTGATCATCTCATCCTGGGGCAAGAGTATGACATTTTTATCACAGACTTGAATGGAATATGATGCACGTTACAGCTTTAGCTTTTCTGTATGATGTTTTCATTCAAGTTATGTTCATTTCAATTTGATAATAGATTATGATTGCTTTTGTCGGCATAGTTTATTGCGAGTTGATATCATTTGATTTATATATGTTGTCCATATCTTGTGTTTCATAACAAAACACACAGTGATCATCTACCCAATTTAAATTAGTAGATTTATCTCTAATTTATGTTGAATGTCTGCATGCAAGTGCTTACAGGAAAATTTATCTCATCGTAGCAATTTGCAAATCATATGATTACTGTAACTATATCTATTCAATGTTCTGTAGTTATAATTCAATCTCCGACATTATCGTTCCTCATTTATTAGGGGCAGTCCCAGGATCTATAGCAGGTTTACTTCATCAGATAAAGGTGGTTGGATATTCAACAACGAACAGACATTGGATACAGTAATAGGTTAGCCTGTTATTTGATTTCGCTAGTTTCCTGAATATAGAAGTTTTCTCTATATAAAACATTTTTTGTTATCTATTATTTTCTGTTTAATTAGGAAGTTTAATGTGTGATGTCATGAATGTATACATTTAAGAAAACAAAACCAAAAAATTAGATAGTGTTTTTACTTGCTTTATTATTATCGCTAAAATTAATCAATCCACATTTGATTTTTACGAGTTTAGATTAAAACTCGAGTTTTGTATAGACTGTATATATAATTATCATACATACAATATTTAATTTGTACATATATATTTACGTAGATGTACATATAGTTTTTAGTAGTTGTTATCTATTAGATCATTGTTTTTTTTCTTTAGTTATTTTTTCACTTTCTTTAGGACTTAGATCGGCCAACGGAGCCGCTAAACCCGTCGAAGTGAATTAATCCAAACGACTTGGGTTAATTAGACAACCCCGGACCGGATTCACTCCTCCAGTTGACGAGCGGTCAATTTCGCCTATCAACAGGACCATAATGCAGCCCGACATGTCTTGTCACATTCAATTGTTCGCAAGATCACGAGAAACTATTGTTTGCTAAAAAAATCATCTCACCTTTCGAAATGAAATTTCAAAAACCTTAGAAATTATTTTCATAGTCGAGATAGCCTTGACACAAGGGGCCAACATAATTGTGGGTCTTCACTGGTAGGCTACCTTGTTCTGACATGAAGTTAATTGGAGCGGTTAAGGGACTAGTTCAAAATTTCTGGCATGAGAACACAAGGCCTTCTTCCAACCAAAAATATGTAATAAAATTGAGAAGGGGATCTAGGTACCATGAACCCCATATTAAACACTTTATTGAAATTACATAGACATAATTGTATGAGAGATTCAGAACAATACATAGTGCACTTAACTTAGGCCAAAGATCTTTCCATAAATTCAAGTCTTGGTATGTTCGAATAAACACAATTCGTAAGAGATTTTGTTGTAGATATCACATTGAGTATGGTTATTATTATGACACACACACACACACATATTTTTTGTTTTGCATAATACCCTTTGGTATGAATGCCCAGTTATATTGTCGTCATCGTCATCTAGAGACTTTATTCACAACATCTTGTGTAGAAGGCTAGAGATTTTTACATTTTATCAAAAAACATCCTTAGATGGGACATGCCCCAGGTGTGGTGGAATGACATTACTAAGCAAGTGCATCCATGTAAGGGATGAGTATGAATTTTGGAGGAAAGAAGTTTCCTTGCAAAGCTTTAAATATGTGACATATGATATTGATGGAGGACAAGAAAGAAAAAAAGATACAATTGGTTACTTCCCAAGTACGAGTTTGTGAATTCATGAAGGAATTCATCGAAAAGAAATGATGTTATGTTCAACATGTTCATGTGGCTCGATGGCCGGATGAGAATTTTAGAATATGCAAAGATACATTTCTTGTTGGTACTGTGTTATCAGTGGTTGATTTTGCTAAGAAATACACTATTCAACCGCAAAATGAGATTCAAAGTCAATATTATCACTCATAGCAAGTCATCATAATGGTACATATCACATACAGGGATGAACTGGATAGTAATGAAAAAAACATAGTTATATTGAAAGAGTATCACTTCTACATAAGTGATGATCGATGCCATGACTTAGCCTACGTACAACATTATTTTCAGTTGTTCTATAATCACCTTAAGGAGAAGTACATACAAATGGAAACATTGGATTTGGTTAGATGGTTGCGCAGGCCAGTTAAAAAATGCTCATGTATTTCAATGGTTGTGTATGTTGTCAAAAAAACTAAAGATATCACACATTTGGAACTATTTTGAGTTTGAGCACGGGAAATGGGAGCATGATGGAGCAGGTGCATGCATAAAAACAGTGTTACACAAACAAAAAATTAATTTCACAACTACTTCCCTCATTTGAGATGCAAAATCCATTGTTGAATGGTGTTCTTCAGTAATGGGAGAGGGAACATGAACCCATGAAGACCAATCACACAGGAAAATACATGTACATAGATATTTTTGGGAGGTGGTCGATGTAGATCGATCACAGTGGTATGAATGAAAAACAATTCAAGGTACTCGTGGATTACATTCAGATAGAACATCAGAAAATGAAATAGTTGAAATATGGACTAGAAAACTCTCTTACTTCTGTCATCCATGTAGTAGTAATGAATGAGATTATTGTGAATCAACAGACTGGGTTGATAAATGGGATCGTGTATCACTACCCATTGGTCAACCTATAACTATGGAATTATCCCAATTGGAGGAGGACCAATCAAGTCTTTCAGCAGATTATGATCATGTTTTAGATCTCGTACTGTCAGGTTCATTAAATCCCTCTATTAAATTTTGAATAACTAGAATTAATGTTTTATACTTTGGTCATTAAGTGGACTCACATTTTGGTACTCTATTTTTTGCAGGGAACATATACACAGTGGTTTCCCCAAGAGATAATGAATGGGGCACTGATTATTAGCTAGCACGAATGCTTAGAGGGAAAGCAAGCCCTCATGTGATCAGTAACAGACTCCAAAGGCATTGAATTTTCAATTGGGTCAATGGTTTTTAAAAGAGAATATCTTACACAGGATGAAAGAACATGAAAGAAAGGTGGTTATGTATTTCAATATTATAAACCAGGTCAAGTCATATACCACAAGTTTACAAACTTGGTTATTGGTACAAATCTCCAACTACAAACAATACCAATAAAGAACTCATCAAAGGTATGATACTTCTTTCTTTACTGTGAGCACGATAATTTAATGGAGATCATCAGTATTAGAAGTGATCCTGATGGTCTACTTGAATGACCATAGGCATGTAAAAGGAAAAATTTTGGCTTCATTTTGAATGCTGTTAAAATATTTGGAATGCTCTTAAAATATACCCTTCCTTAAAATATACGCATGGCATGCCTTACCTTGCCATGCCATACCTTGCCTTGAAATATACCTGTTGGTCTAAATTTATGAATAATGATTTTTAGACATTTAATTCATCAATCTGGGTTAGTAAACTTTGAGATGCAACCATTGTATGTGATAAAACTAGTTTATAAAGTATCCTAGTACCTTAATCAAAGTCTAAAATTTGAAAACAACAAGTAAAGAAATCTAAATATAAAATTTAAACTTCAAAGTTCTACAATCCTTCTGAGGTTTAAATGCAAACTACAAGATGAAATGTATTCCCTATTGTAAGAGAATTCTTGCAACAATACTTTGTCTCTGAACTGATAGAATGAAGTATTTTAAAAGAATCTAACTCATAAACCAATACATCACTACTTCACACTATCTTGATTGCTTGTAGCTTGATGGTAGAAACTATGGTTGTAAAGAGAAATTATTTAGCAATTAATTATGAAAACTTTACAACATCACTCTAGAGCTAATGCAATCATTCAAGTGTTCGAATGAATTTTAAAATGCATGGAAAACATCTATCATTCAAGTGTTCGAATGAATTTTAAAATGCATGGAAAACATCTATTATTTACAATTTTCCAAAACTACAAGAAACCCAATGGTGGAAGCTCAATTCATAAATTGAAATGATTATTTATAACAATACTTAATGATTTATGTAATTTCTCAAATCTAAATGATTCTCTAAAATTAACAACTTTTCTAATCAATAAGAAAACAACAACTAGTTATTTTTTCTTGTCAATAATTCATTTTTTCCCTCACTGGTAATTAGACATGCTACAAGTGAAATTTAAATTCCACAAAGAGAAAGATCTTTCCAGAAATACTTTGATGGAAAAAATAATTTAAAAACCAAATAATAATTTAGCATCAACAATTTTAAAAACTAGTTTGATAATAAAAAGGAAATTCAAAAGAAAGAGAAACATACACCATTTTCCATGTAAAAAAGTAGGTAAAACTGATCTATGTATAAATATTCACAGCTGCGACATTGAATGGAGGATGGGGGCCCTCCAAACTCATCAAATGAACATGAAAATCACCTCTAGATCACGAACTTAGTAGAAAATATATTATTTAGAAACAAAGTTTTTACATAAATTGTGAATGAATGTCTTTCTTCATATATGGAGCATTTAAATACTCAAAACTACAACCAAATTCCCTAAGATGATTCCTAAGGCTCAGATCCACGTCTTACAACTGTTCACACAAAATATGGGTGTGTGAATCCTCAAGAAAATCGTGAAAAAATTATTTTCCCATGTATTTTGTTGATTTTGCAGAAAACTAGGCGAGTTTGACCCACGTTGACCGGGAAATTCTCGATCGAAAATGAATGAGCCAAATATCATCAACCATTCCATGAATATCACCTTTGAGGTACAAGTATCTTTTTTCCCGGAAGATATCTGCAAGTATCCAAATCTAGGAGAAATTGCAAGAAATCAGTCATTCTGGTAAAAGTCAACCCATAAATTTCCCGATTTAGCATTATTTGAATATTAAATAAAAAATAAAAATAACATAAATAAATACCTAGGGAATTCTTTATTGAGCGAAATTTAAGCAAAATCTCATGGAAATGGGATATAGATAGAAGTATATTGGCAAAAAGATGGGTTTTAAAAGTGGTTTTTCATATGTCAAAATGGGCACCCAATAATACCCATGCCATGCCATACTTTTCCATGCTATTCATTGCCTTGTCTTTCCATGCCTTTCCATTCCATTCCATTCCTTTTTTTTTCATTCCATGCCATTCATTCATTTGTCATGACATGTCTTTCCATTCCATGTCATGCCTTGCCTTCACTTGCCATGCCATACCATGCCTTGCATTGCGTTGCCATGACATGACTTTACTTTCCATGACATGCCATGAAATGCCTTGTCTTTCCATGCCATACCTTGTCATACCTTTCCATACCTTTCTATGTCATACCCTTCCATGACATGCCATGACTTTCCATGTCTTGCCTTGCCTTTTCCATACCATGGCATGCCTTGCATTTTCCATGCCTCGTCTTTTCCATGCCTTGCCTTTCCATTCCATGCCATGCCTTCACTTTCCATGACATTCCTTGCCATTCCATGGCATGCCTTTCTTTGTCTTTCCATGCCATGCCTTTCCATGCCATGTCATCCATTTCCATGCCTTTCCTTGCCTTTTCCATACCATGTCATGTCTTGCCTTGCCTTTTCCATACCATGCCATGCCTTTCCTTTTCCATTCCTTTCCTTTTCCATGCCTTGCCTTCCCTTTTCCATACCATGCATTTTCCATGCCTTTCCTTTCCTTTTCCATGCCTTTCCTTTGCCTTGCCTTCACTTGCAATGTCATGCCTTGCCTTGCTTTTCTTTCACTTGCCATGACATGACTTTCCATTCCATGCCATGCCTTTCCATGCCATGACATGACTTTCCATTCCATGTCATGTCTTTCCATGCCATGCCATGCCTTGCCATGCATTGCCTTGCCATGTTTTTCCTTGCCATGCCTTGCCTTTCCTTCACATTCCATACCATGCATTTCCTTGCTTTTCCTTCACTTTCCATGACATGCCTTGTCTTTCCATGTCATGTCATTCCTTTCCATGCCATTCCATGCATTTTCTTTCCATGTCTTTCCTTTGCATGCATTTCCATGCCTTTCTTTGTCTTTTCCATATCCTATTTCCATTCCTTGCCTTTCCTTTTCCATACCATGCCTTTTCCATTCCTTTCCTTGCCTTTTCCATGCCTTTCCTTTGCCTTTCCTTCACTTTCCATTTCATTCCTTTCCTTTATTTTCCTTCACTTTCCATGACATGCCTTGCCATTCCATGCCATGCCTTTTCTTGCCATGCCATGCCTTGTCATGCCTCTCCTTGCCATGCCTTTCCATTCCTTCACTTTCCATACCATGACTCACCTTGATTTTCCTTCACTTTCCATGACATGCCTTGTCATTCCATGCCATGCCATGCCATGCATTTCCTTTCCATGCCTTGCTTTGCCATGCATTTCCTTGCCTTCACTTTCCATACCATGCATTTCCTTTCTTTTACTTCAATTTCCATGGCATGCCTTTCCATTCCATGCCACACCATGCCATGCATTTCCTTGTTATGATTTTCCTTGCCTTCACTTGCCATACCATGCCTTGCCTTGCTTTGCCTTCACTTTCCATCACATGCCTTGCATTCCATGGCATTCCTTGCCTTGCCTTGCCATTCCTTGTCATTCCATGTCATGCCTTGCCTTGCCTTTCCATTCCTTGTCATTCCATGCCATGCCTCGCCTTGTCATGCCTTCAATTTCCATGACATGCCTTGCCATTCCATTCCATGCCTTGCCTTTCCTTTCCATGCCATGCCTTTCCATGCCATGCCATGCCTTTCCATGTCGTGCCTTGCCTTTCCCTTCCATGCCATGTCTTTCCATACCATGCCATGCATTTCCTTTCCATTCCTTTCCATGCCTTTCCTTGTCACCACTTTCCATGACTTGCGTTGCCTTACTTTTCCACTCTTAAAATATTCACTCATCTAGTGTCCAATTCACCCTACTGTGTCAGCCCCAAACCTAACACAATTGCAAAGCTCCTTGTCCATCCTTATATGAATGACATATTTTTTATTCTTTAATAACTTCACACAAAGGATATTTTGTCTTTATGTAGGAGTTATGCTTTAGCTATTCCCTTCAAGTAAGGTTCCTTGTAACCCACTTCATGCCAAAGTAGACCCGACACGTAACTCATCCACCCACTCATGGAATGCTCAACCACTTGGATATCCACATAAACTTGTGCACCCAAGGCATCCCAAATCGCATAAGGAAATTGAAAAATGGTTCACCACTCTATCCATTGATTGGGCATGCATCGTCTACTCTTACAACCGTTTTCATCTTGTGTAACCGATTGGTAAGGGTGGATACTATCACTCGTAGGAGGATGCCTTACATTCTCTCCACTAAATTTGTTTCCATCCTAGCAACGCCCAAAAAACACTTGTCTAAGTGCCCCAAGCTTATGCTTCTTGAATTGTCAAATCTTATCTTCATAATGCTATAGTGCCTCTTTCCTTTCACAATTTTAATTCTCTTTAGGTTCATCTTTCTATATGACAAAGTAGTCTTAACTTCAATTCTTCCAAAGTAAGTGTTCATGTATGCTAGTATATTTTCCACTTCTAGCTCTAGGCTATATGAAATCAACACATAGGCTCTAGATGGGCTAGCATTGTCAGGATCACCTTCATGAAACCTATAAGGCTTCAATTAACTAATATGGAAAACTAGATGGTGAGCTCACATGTGTTTTATCAACTCCAATCTATAAGTGACATTGGTAATATTCTCAAGTACCTTAAGTGATCCTTCAAAACGCTAGAACAAAGCATCAAACATGCCACTTGGTGGCTTTAACTACTCTTTTCCCAACTTAAGTAAGACCAAGTCACCAACTTGAAACTCTACCTCCCTTATACCATGATATTCCCAACTCTTCATCTTTTATGTAGCATTCTTCAACTAGTTGTGATCCTTCTCCAATCGATATTACCATCTCTTCATGAACCCCAAGGATAATGGGTTGTATCCATAACATCCTTATAGAATTGTGTGGGATTCTAATGGCTATTATCCATTTTCCAACTCAAATGGACTATATCCTATTATGGAATTCTTATGTGTGTTGTAACAACACTAGGTTGCATCCAACAACTCTTGCCAATTTGAATGGTCTGCATGAAAAAAATTATTAAGGTAATCCTTCATAAGACTATTTCTATGTTATATGTTCCCATTGGTCTACAAATGATAACTTGAACTCATCAATAGCTTCTTTCCAACAAGCTTGAAAAATTTTGTCCAAAACCACCCTATCAACCTTATATCTCTATCTGACACAATACTCAATGGGATACCCCAGTACTTCAAAAACAACTTTTCAACCTCCTCTACTACACAAGGAAACTTCGTTGGAACAAAGATTGCATAGTTGGAAAATCAGTCAACTACAACCAATATCCCATTATAACCTTGTGAAACTAGAAACTGAGTGATGAATTCCACAGAGACACTTACCCAAGGTATCTTTGGCACTGAAAAGGGTTCGAGTGGACCATCCTACATTCTGTTGTCTACCTTGTCTTTTTGACACACAAGACATGTCTAGATGTATTCTTCCACATCTCACCTTGTATGTTCCCACTAGTAACATCATTTTAGCAATGCCAATGATACTTCCTTAATCAAGCCTAAATCCCATCATTGAATGTACTTCCTTCGTGTAGGATTGATTAATATTTGTACCATTTCCATCTTCTAATCCTCTTGGTATTAAATTATGGTGAAACATTGTTGATTTAAGTTGGTATGAGGTTATTCATTCTAGAGTCGTGGACATTCACGTTATTTGCAGCTTCTCTTAGTGCAAAAAGTATGTTATATCTTTTACGAGTTTCTATCAAATGATACATTGCTTTTGGGGGTGTCAAGTTTGGAGATAAAATTGCACGCACGATTGAAAAACAAGGATTAGTAATTAATTCAAAAGATACACTCTAATTCAATCCAAATACCAACCACTCTCACCATGGAATCCCATGATCTTTCCTCCCACTGGGAATGAGCAATAAGTTCCATGTTGTACACCATAATTCCATATTTCTTCAAATTGATGTCAATGACCTTATCATAGATCCACAACCATGAGCATCAAGACCTTAATGTCCATTCATTGATGTGAGATTTTTTTAAGGGGATAAACCAATGTAATCTACGTAGTATCGTTGATTGTTAGTTAAAGGTTTAAAATATATCATAATAAGGTATATAATTGATGATGATGATGATGATGATGGTTAACATTCATTGAGACCAAATTTGGTCTGTTGGACCTTAAGAAAGAAAATAAATTACTTCATTTGCTTTATAATTGTATTTCTATGCTCGATAAGGTTTAAGAGAAGAGCTCCTAAATCACCATAGTTTTCATAAGTTAAAAGGTTAGGAAGGTGAAGGTTGTAACAAATATTTTGAAATTGACATCTAAAATGGGTGTTCATAGGGAATTTTAAGAGAAACTATTTTTCATCTTCATCCCTCTTAGTGTTGTAAAGGTGAAAAAGTATTTTGACCCGCAACATTTTAGGAATTATCCAATGCCTTGTTTCATTGTGTTTGTAAAAATAAAAAATAAAATAAATAATAAAAATAAAAAATTTAAGTAATTTGGTTTATTTTTATGATAAGTTTTTATTAAAATTTAATGTTTCCATATGATTTAACAATCAAAATATAGTATTAGTGTTTTTATTAATTTAATATTTATTAAATACTTGAGAAAGTTTTAAATTATAATTTGTATATTTAAAATAAATAAAATCAAAATATGTTTTTAAATGTCTTATATTTATAAAAAAAAAATTAAAAAAACTATACAAAAAATAATGGAAGGGTATATACAAATGATATTACATTCTCTTCTTACAAGAAACAAGCATTAGATGAAAGACTACTCCATTGGATCTAAAGAGTTGGAATATTTTATTTATACAACTCCTTTGGCTAGAAGTGATGTCAAACTTCATCCCATAACATAGAAAAAAAGGAAGACATTGAGTTAACCTCATTAAGAAAAAACCACCTTACACTTAATATTTCATAGAATAAATAAAGTTGTGATCCTTAAACAATGTTAAACCGATACTAATGCAAGGGACCCTGAGTGCACCAATCACCAAACAATACAAACCATCAGTGAACAGTGCCCTGAAGCAACACTAAGAGATAATCTTCAAGAAACCTCCATCATTGTTTGGCATATTGACATTCCAAAAACTTGTTTTTTTTTGTCTCAAATCATTGACAAATAGGACAAAGGCCATAAAAAATCCCACACTTGGCCAACTTGGACTTCGACAAAATGTTGGGTATGTTTTATATTCTTTGCACGAGTATTAGTGTCTACATTGCGTCAGGCGTGCAAGGGGGTGAAATCCCTTTAGAAAAAAAAATTGCCTCGAGAAACATGTCACATTTTTCCTTGTTTCTCGTGTTTCCTCAATTTTCATGTCCATTGTTGGGCAGTTTTTAGGCATATAGTTTTTGTCAATGGTTTTCTATTTCCAATTAAGGAATTAGGGTTGTTGACTAATCCAGGTCATTGAGTTAGGGTTTTGGATGTCGCTGGATCCTATATGTATATTGTATTGTAAACAATGTATCACTATGAATGAATATAGAATATGTTGGTTTTCCCAGTTTGGGTTTCCAGGGGAAAAATATCTGTGTAATGTTTGTATTTTCCATTGTATATTTTTTATTCTTTTACTGAAAATATGTTTGCAGTAAATATTGTACAAGGTTAAAATATTCATTTGGTATCAGAGCTTTGTTGGCTTCAGGGAGATGCCTTTTTGGTCAAAGGTTTGGCTTGGGACTGTGATAAGCCTTGTTACAGTGGGAGATCTATGGTATTGATTTTTTCAGGTGAAAATAAATGGCAAGCAATTCGAAAATGGAGACCGAGAAGTTTAATGGTCAAAGGTTTGAGTTGTGGAAGCTCAATATGGAAGATCTATTGGTGGAAAAAGATCATTGGATCGCAATATATACAGGTATTGCACCTACAGGAACTTCATCAGATGACTGGAAATATTTGGATCAGAAAGCGAAGAGCACAATCCGACTATGTCTCTCAGATTCAGTATTACTGAATGTGTTAGAGGAAGCTACAACCAAGGATTTATGGGATAAGTTGGGAAAGTTGTATCAATCTAAGTCCCTAGTGAATAAACTATTCCTAAGAAAGAAGTTGTATAACATGATGATGAAAGATGCAAAATCGGTGGCAGAGCATTTGAACTCCTTCAATATTGTGGTAAGTCAGTTAGAATCTATTGAGATTAAAATTTTAGATGAAGATAAATGTATCAGTTTATTGTGTTCTTTACCAGACTTGTGGGATAGTCTGGTTGTGGCCATAGGTAGTAATAAAACTTCCTTGAAGTTTGATGAAGTGGTCTCATCCTTGTTGTCAAAGGAGATGAGACGAAATAATATGGAAGGACTGAGAACAAACATATTATTTGCAAGAGGATGTTCCCAGGAAAGAAATAGATCTAAGTTCTCAAGTAGGAGATCTAAGTCTAAGGGTAGATCTAAATCTCCTAGAAAGTTTGTAAAGGTATGTTGGAGATGTGGAAAAGAAGGGCACTATAAGAAGTAGTGTAGATCCAAAGTTGAGAAAAAAGAAGGGATCTGAAGAATCTCCTTCTAGATAAGGAAAGACCTCTAAGGAAGAAGGAGGGGATGTGTACTTGGATTCTTCAATAACACATGCAGATCATGAGGCATGTTTGGTTGACTCTGGTGCATCCTTTCATATGACTCCCCATAGGGAGTGGTTCTGCGAATATGAAAGGTATGATGGAGGTAATGTTTTCTTAGGTGATGATTCGATAACCAAGATCATAGGACGAGGAAAATTTAAGTTGAGTCTCATAGATGGAAGGATTAGAACACTTCCTAGTGTTATTCACATCCCAAGTTTGGCCAGAAATTTGATTTATGTAAGAAAAATGGACGCTGCAGGAGTAAAAACAATATTTGAAAAGGAAACCTGCAGGATGGTTCGAGGAGCAATGGTGTTGTTGAAGGGAGATCGGTTTGAAACTTTGTATAAGCTGCAATGAATCACTATTATTGATGGGTGTGATAGTTCCATTGTTCCTCATATTGGAGTTGAAGAAGAAAGAAATCTTATTGTCTATGGAGAAAAGGTTATGTTGTGGCATCAAAGACTGGGGCATATCGGAGAGAAGGGTCATTGACTACTACACGGTAAAGTTATGGTTGAAGGTATGTCTAAATGCTCTGTGGATTTTGATTTATGTGAACATTCTCTATATGGGAAGCAAAATCAGGTAAGATTCCCCTCTGGTGCAATGAGGGCAGAAGGAATTTTACAGCGAGCTCACAATGATGTTTTTGGACCTGTGACGATCCCATCATTGGGAAAATCTGTGTATTATGTCTCATTTATAGATGAATTCTCGAAGAATACTTGGATATATTTCCTCAGGAAGAAATCTGAAGTCTTAGATAGGTTTAAATAGTTTAAGGCTCTTGTTGAGAATCAAACAGAGAAAAGAATCAAGGTGCTGAGGAAAGATAATGGTGGAGAGTTCTGTGGGAATGAAATTGAATAATTTTGTAAGAAGTGTGGTATAGCAAGGAATAAAACTACTCCATATACACCTTAGTAGAATTGAGTTGTAGAAAGGATGAACATGACGTTGATGGAAAAATCAAGGTGCATGCTCAGTGGTGTCAGGTTAGGGTAAGAATTTTGGGCAGAGGCAGTGGGTACTGCATATTACCTATTCAATAGATCACCCTCATCAGTGTTGGATGAAAAGAATCCACAAGAAGCATGGAATGGTAAGGAACATTCTCTCACACATCTCAAGGTATTTGGTTGTGATGCATATGTTCATGTTCCAAAGAAAAACATGAGTAAGGTAGATAAGAAGGTTGAAAAGTGTATCTTTATTGGATATAAAGATGGTCTCAAAAGTTATAATATTTGGAACCCATAAACTAAGAAGGTAGTGTATAGTCGAGATGTGGTATTTAGAGAAATGAAGGATGTTGTTAAACAAGAAGTCTTACCAAGTAAGGAAGAACCAGAGAAAATAGAGCTTGATTTAAAGGATGATGAATCAGACTCTACAGAAGAACAAGAATCGGAATAAGAAGGTCCTCATACTCCAGTATTGAGGAGATCAGTTAGAGAAAAAAGGTTACAGGAAAGGTATACTCCATCTAATTTCTGTTCAAATTTTTACTTGCCTATTACTGATGATGATCCTAGAACTGTCAGGGAGGCAGTTGATTCAGAGGATAGAAATATCTTTAAAAAGGCCATGGACAAAGAAATGGTAGCCTTGGATAAGAATGAGGCTTGGGATCTAGTGGAGTTTCCAACTGGAAGGAAGCCCATTGGAAAAAAATGGGTATATAAAAAGAAGTTGAATGCAAAAGGCAAAGTGGAGAAATACAAAGCTCAGTTAGTAGTAAAGGGTTATTCCCAGGTTGAGGGAATTGATTTTGGTGAGATTTTTTCTCCTGTTGCCAAGTTAACCTCTATAAGATTTATTTTATCTGTTGTTGCTGCATTTGATTTTGAAGTAGAACAGATGGATGTGAAGACAACATTCCTACATGGGGATCTAAAAGAAGAAATCTATATGAAGCAACCAGAAGGATTTTCTGTGAAGGGAAAGAAGGAGCTGGTATGCAAGCCGAAAAAGTCCCTGTATGATTTAAAAAAATCAGCAAGTATGTGGTATCAAAAATTTGATACTTATATGTTGGGACTTTGCTTCACAAGAAGCAAAGAGGATCATTGTGTGTATTTTAAATTAATTTTTGATCATTTGATTTATTTGGTCTTGTATGTGGATGACATGTTGTTGATAGGAAACGACAAGGAGATTATTCAGGATGTGAAAACTTAGTTGTCCTCTAAGTTTGACATGAAGGATATCGGTGCTTCAAATTTCATTTTGGGAATGGAAAGTAAAAGAGATCGGAAAAAGAGGAAACTCTGGTTAAATCAGAGAAAATATGTCAAGACAATATTGCAGAGGTTTAATATGTAGGAATGTAAACCGGTCAAGGTTGTTATTCTTGTTGGTGTAAAGTTACCTATGGATCAGTGTCCCAAGACACAGGAAGAGGAGGAGGACATGTCTCATGTTCTATATGTGAGTGAAGTTGGCAGTTTGATGTATGCAATGGTCTGTACTAGACCGAATATTACACATGCAGTGGGAGTTTTGAGTAGGTATATGTCAAAACCAGGGAAAGAGCATTCGACAACAGTAAAAAGGGTTTCTAGGTATTTGTGTGGCACTGCTAGATATGGATTGTGCTACCAAGGAAGACCAGGATTGGACATAGTGTTGGATATGCATGTCTTTGTAGATGCAGACTAGGCTGGAGATATGGATCATAGGAGATCTACAAGTGGGTATGTGTTTAACTTGTTTGGAGGAGAAATAAGTTGGATGAGAAAAAGATAGGTTGTAGTGGCACTTTCAACTACAAAATCTTAATACATGGCAGCCACTCATGCAAGTAAGGAAGCAGTATGGTTACAAATATTGTGTTCAGGTATTGGGTTGGTACAGAAAGATGTAAGGATAGATTGTGGCAATCATAGTGAAATTTTTCTAACGAAGAAACCAACTTATCATTCAAAGACAAAGCATATTGATATTCAATATCACTTTGTGAGAGACATGGTTGAATAATAGGAAGTATTTTTTATGAAGGCGGACACTTTGAAGAATGTTTTAGATTCATTAAAAAAATATGTGAGCACTGAGAGGTTCTCTTGGTGTAGAGGATCCATGGGCATTTCCTTCTTGGATTGTTGACTATGTAACCATGTAACCCCATGTATGCAAAGAAAACAACAAGTGGGAGAATGTTGGGTATGTGTTATATTCTTCGCATGAGAAGCAGATATTTTGTTGCATCGGGCACGTAGGGGGGTTTGGGGGGGCACGCTAGGACCCCCCTTGGCGAGTGCAAGGGAATCACCCCCAAGAAAATTATTTTCCTCAGGAAACGTGTCACATTTTTGCCTCATTTTTGTGTTGCCTCGATTTTTGTGTCCATTATTGGGAGGTTTTTCGGCACATAGTTTTTTTCGATGGTTTTCTATTTACGGTTAAGGAATTAGGGTTGTTGATTGTTAGCACTTTGTAAATTTGTTTGGATGATAAAACAAATGACAGAGGTAACCTACAAACCACTTTAGAGATGGGTACTAGCCTGCTCAGATCATACATGGCTCTCTCCTGTCACTTGGTCTTTAACAGACGAGTTTTCTTTAACAAGTCACTAGCTAGGTTTTGTTGCTTTGAAGGGTTTTTTATAATTTCGCTAGAAAGGAACGGGAGGGAAACCTAGGGATATGGAGTCAAACTTCTGAAAATGAATGGAAGCAGTGACTGGTCGGTAGAACTCTCCAGATGATAAAGGCTAAATGAAGCGATGAATCTGAGTTATAAATTGTAGTTTTCAGAGTGTAAGAAGAAAGGAAAAAACATATAACTGCATCAGAGCATTAAATAAAATTAATTATGACTTAGTTAGGAAGAACTTAACACATTTTAAATTACTTAAGCCGAGAGCATCACAAGATGAGTTTTGGGCCTTTAACTATCCAAATTAAAAAGAATACAACGAAAATTAAATCAAGAACACAAGAAATACATAAAAAGAAAGAAGACAAATCTTAGACCACCGCCATTAGAATCTTTTCGTGGAGATTTCAAGACATCTGCATGTGCATTCTATTCAGCTTCAGAAAATTACATTCAAGTTCCAAATAGCTAAAATCGTGACCTTGCACTTCTAACAACTCCTAATACATTTGGAACTCCTAATATTTATACAAGTTGAGTTCCTTTGGTTTGAAACCGATTACAATTATTACAAAGAAACGTTTCGGTTTTGAAACCGATTACAATGATTACAAAGAAATATTTCAGTTTTGAAACCAATTACAATGATTACAAAGAAACGTTTCATTTTTTAAACCAATTACAGTGATCAACAAGAAAACATTTCTTGATCTAGACTCTGGATCCTCTGATGTTTCGGTACCTTTCTTCGCCACTTGTTCTACTTTGGTCTTCCACATGACCGACCATCTTTAGTGAAATATGAACATCATTTACTGGGCCCTGGAAAACTGCATTTTGTCTTACCCAACCTGATTATTTCCTTCCATTGTAAGTCAAAAGGGATATCATAATCTGTCATTTCCTTTATTAAAATCTCCAAGTCAATGCAATAAGCATGTGACATGACTGGTAGTCCAAGATTGATTGTTTTGAACTGATTCAGAATTTCAAAGTCCATAATCAGATGCTCGACTGAAGTGGTTTCTTTCATATTTTCCTCCAGTGTTTCAAACTTAGAATGATCCATTCTACACTGAGTCAAATGAGCATTGTATTCTTCCTGATCATACAACTTTCCCTTTCCATCCCAAAATGGTGGAAGTCCAAACAATTCTTCAAATAAATCTTTGAGCTCCTGCACACTTTGTTCCATCTGTGTTTCCTTAGTTTGGATTGATTTCAATAGGTTATGTTTAGCAATAACCCTCCTGGCCCAGATAATCAATGTAGTTCTTTATTTAAAGCCAATATTCTAAAGGTCTGCAATAGGAGCAACATTGAGTAGATTTATGGTGTTCTCAATGCATTCTAATGGTTTTTTTGCTAAAGTTTCATTCACAACAGTGCACCTATTTTTGGCTGTGATGGTTATGTTGTCTTTATCATTAATGAAATTCAAATGTGATCTAAACTTGGAAGCTTCAACAAATATAGATTCCCAGATGATATAATTGACCCCCTGCAACACATCTTTGCCTCCTAACCTCATCTTCAATTTATTTATTCTCTCTTGCAAGACTTCATTCTCCTTTTGAAATTGAGCTATCTTTTCATCCTTTGCCTACAATTCTTGCTTCAATTTATCTATGCTTCCTTTCAGCCCTTTGATTTCTCCTTTTTTCAATCTAACTTGTGGCATAGCATGGACAAGTCCTTCAGTGTTTGAACCAACTTTTGTTGTAGGAGATGAAACCGTAGCCTTGTTTATCAATTATGTCTTCTTTTTTACCATTTCACCTTTTCTTGTTCCAGTTACAAAACCCTAGCCTTGTAGCATATTGTCTCTTGATGAAGCGTTTCCTTTTCCTGTTCTAGAGAAACCAATTCTTCTATTTGTGGATTCTTTGTAGCAAGAATTTTCAATTTCTTCTTGAAACTTTGAATCAATTTGTCTTTCTCATCCAATGAAGATTTCAATCTTTGGGGGCCTTTAGATTCCAACCTCTTGACCTGAGTCTGCCAAGCTCTGCTAGATGCCTTTTCCTGCCTTAACTGCCCTTCCAATTTCATTGCATAAGATGATAGTTTCAAATTATTTAAACTTAATATCAATTAATCATAATACAACATATCATTGGTATGCTTATGGAATTTGACCTTGTCTTGAGCACTTATGTTATCATATTTTATCTTTATTTCATAGACTTTGTCTTCATATGAAACAACAATGTTAAAGATCTTCTTTTCAACATACCTTACTGTGAACATAGAAGCATTATGCTAAGAGATCTTTTCCACTTCAGGGACTAAATCCCTCATCTCACCCAGAGCTATACTACCCTTCTCAACATAATGTTTTGCCAAATCTCCTCTAGAATGATAAGCTAACTCAGATGTTTTAAAATTGTATTTCTTACTGCTAAAAATTCTTGAGCTTCCTTCACTTTGGAGTTTACTTTCCTTTTCAACCTCTACAGTGCTAGTACCACTCTCCACCATATCTGGATTAACTTGGTCTCTTGAATCTTCCTCTTCTAAATCCACTATCTATGCAGACTGTGTAGTTTTCATCTTCTTTGGGGAAGTTTGTTGGTCATTGATGTCCATGGCCTCTGAACTGCTTCTCTTGCTATAAAGACTTGTCTTAGGAACTTTGATTATCAATTTCTAAGGAGCTTGTTGTGTTTGAATTTATTGCAGGGTTTCTTCCACTTGTTGTGTTTGCATTGGTTGCAATATTTATTCCATATAAATACATACTTCTAGATTTTCCATCTTATCAAAACCCTCAACCTGTTCATGCTCATAAGGGGCTTGTTTGTTCATCAATATTCTCTTGGATATGATTTGGTGTGGATCATACCTTCTTCTATGTAATTGTGAAAAACCAAACTCTTTGAGCTTTTCTTGAACTTGAGATAAACATGATCTGGATTTGACAATGGAGGGGCCAATGATAAAAGGGAACTTAAGGTTGGAGGCTTTGTGCAAATTCAATAAATTCTTTGTCTCAGATATAATTCTATGCTTGATGAATTCAAGGGAAAATATTCTAGGATTCATAAAAATAAGCAATAGGTAAGGGGATTCATGACAACCATAAACCCATATTACTATTGAGTGCATGAATAGTACCCAATCCCCCACTCTGTTCTCTGGATTTGGTTGTAGATAGATTCTCGTGTCATCCAAAAATATAGATAGGCAGGTATTGAAAATCAAACTATAAACTCTTGACATGACTTTGTTGATGAAGATAAGTAATGTAATCCTTTTACATTCAGTTGACACAAATGTTTCTTCAGGAAATTTTCTCTTGTTGGTTTCCAGGAAAATTCTCAACAGATAGGTGTAGTATCTAAAATGTCTTAGGGAGCGAAAATTCACTAGTTGTTTATGGATATTATCAGCTAGGAATTGATCAAAGCCGATACAGACTGACAGACCAAAATCTGACTTAAATAAGGTCAAAAGGAAATCGAGAATGAATTCAACCACATATTTTTCATTGTCTAGACCTAAAACATGACTCAGTAGGGAGCAGACCCATTGGAATTCAATGACCATTATATTTACATTCATCGACAAAATCAAACCTTCTGAAAAATGTTCAGGTTTGATAATCATATGTAAAAACAAATCTTGGACCTCTGATGGACATTCTCTATATACCATAATCAACTTCTCTTCATTGAAAGGTTCAAAAATTGTGGAAAAAGACTCTGGTATACCAAGGGACTCTCAAATTGACAGACTCTCTATTCTACAAAAGACCTCGAGACTCAGACCCTCATTTATTCACAAGGACTCTTTCTTCATGGGAATATTGTTCGATGCACCAACCTATAAATTCGGGAAATGAGAAAGCAATTTCGACAGCATAAAGGGACTATGGTGGCCTGGAATGCTTCAAGGAATGGTATACATCTTCCTACTTTATCAAACAAGTTTCTCCTGGACACAGAGATAGGAGAAATAGTGATTTTGACATCAAAAACATTTGTGTCTCGTTCAATTAGGGCTTCTTCATTTTCCACAGGATCTTGTTTTGTTACTAAGGTTATGATGGGATCCATGGTTGTGATGAAGAATATTTGGAAATGAGTGGAACTGGCGTGTTGATTTAGTGTATTGTTGAGTTCCAGGTGAAAGATGAGGGTCGTGCCAAGGTTATAATGGTCTAACGTTCAAAATAATAATCAAAATAAAATAAATGAATAAATGTCCTTTTATTCTTTTCCATTTTTGGGGGGCGTGAGAAAGTGGTTTGAGGCAACCCTATTTTCACCATGAAGTGCACCTGGTGATGCCATGTACCTCTGAGAGAAAACCGTGTTTTAAATTTTGGGACCGCCCTTCAAAATTAAACCCTGTGCAGTTTCTCCCCTCGAAATCATTCTCGGTCGTTGATCTTGAGAACTCACGATCCATGATGTTTCAAACCCACTCAACTTAGCACTCCTGCTAATTTTATCCCTTTCCTACCATATTTATCCCCTTTCCTAGTTTGTCAGACTTCTAAACCGGTTTAGCGTTCCGCTAGACTCCGGAATCTTGATTTCACACAATACAAATTTAATGGTGGCTATCATTGGGTTAGGGTTTTGGATGTCATTGGCTCCTATATGTACATTGTATTGTAAACAATGTATCACTATAATCGGATATGGAATATGTTGGTTTTCCTGGTTTGGGTTTTCAAGGGAAAAATATTTGTGTAATGTTTGTATTTTCCATTGTATCTTTTCAATTCTTTTACTGAATTTTTTTTTGTAGTAAATATTATACAAGGTTAAAATCTTCACAAAACTCCCTAATAAATCAATAATGATGCAAAAACTCTCAAATTATAAGAAAGTTGATATGACCTGTTAAGCCCTAATATTAGCTCATTACCCATTAATTGGGGCATATTATATTAGTAATGTTATTTTATTTATGTCGAATTTAGGCCATTAGTTGTAATTATACCTCCTAGTCTCCTATATATACCAAGGAGACATTTTCATTTTGAATCATCTTGTACTTGA
>SNQJ01S0062599.1:0-27087 GCA_010110895.2 Picea sitchensis
TGGAGCCTCCTTCCAGTTGCAGCTGGAAAACAAAGGAAGTTGGTTCTTCCAATGAATGTAATTCTTCAAGACATATAAGAAAAAGCATTATGTGGTTTTCTCCCGATTTGGGTTTTCACGTAAAACACTAGTGTACTGTGTATGTGTGTGGATGTTTATTTATTACTGCTCATTATTGGATAATAATTCTACATTGATATAACATTTGAAGAAAAAGGATTATAATTGCGTTATTACCAATTCACTCCCCCTCTCAGTAATCCAACACTCTGCGCATTTTGTAAACTGCATCTTCAGCTCCTCCTCCTCTCCATGGCTCTCCCAAGGATCAGATTCATAATCATCATAAATAGGGACCATGGGAAAGCTCCGCTTGTTGCAATGTCGGTCAGTGTCTTCATAGTGATCAAATGTAGGATAAGCTTACTGCTCATCATCACTAGAATATTCATCAAAAAAGGGTTTCCCTTCATTTATATGATCAACCTCCAGAATAGTGATCCCGTCGAGAATATAACTGTCAAAAATATCCATTTCAGGGACGATGATAGCTATTACTTCTGGTTGTTCATACATAAGATTTTTCTCTTTAATGCTAGGTAAAAATATATCATGGGCAACCTCTTGAAGGAAAAGAGAAGAATCCTCTTCCACAACCATCTCTTCTTTAAAAACTGGAAGGTCTTCGTCGTCATAAGCCAGGCTGCTAGGAACATCTGCTTCAACCCTATATCCAGGAGAGCCATCTACTGTAGACAACATTTGCTCTATAAACTTAGAATTCTCACAAGAGGCATGTTGATCTTTATGAACATCTAAAGGAACAGATGTATCTGAAATGATGTCAGATGCTTCCGTGCTAGGGCTAACATAATTAATATCATCCAATGCCTCTAGATTTTCATAGCAAATGCTTTCCTCCACAGTAAAAGCTTCATCACAAACATGGTCTTCAGGGCCAGCAGAGGCTTTATGAAGCAAAGAAAACTCATCACAACAGTTTTCATACAAACACTCATTTGGGAAGTAATCTTTACAAAATGAATTGAAAGCTGTATGAAAACCTGTCAAAGAATGGATGCTTGCAGTGGGAGGAGATCGACACCAATCAAGAGAAGCTCCCTTTAATGAATACTTAAAAAGCTTAATCTAGACATCTTCATGCATGATATTAAGTTGATGAATAACCTCATGAAAGTCCAGTAAATGCCCAACTGGTACCTCCGAAATTTTTGCTTGAAATTCAGGGAGGATATCTTCCCATTCATCTCTATCTGGCAGTGGATTAGGAAAACCAACTATCTGAGAAAAGTCACAGAAAGCCAACCTTTGAGCTAAGATATTTTCCATGTCGAATTAGTGGAGTCGTCGACCGATCCTCGGATCATGGAGTCGCCAGGTGAAATATGCACAACTTTGAATGTGTCTAGTCTTTGTTCACCATCAGAGGTCGGATCCTAACGTTGTGTCCTCCTAGGAAACTTCTCAAGCTGGGAAAGAAACTGCTGAAACCTTCTCGAAAAATCTCCTCTGGGTCATCTTTCAGGTGTGCTAAAAGTAGCCACAGCTGAAACAGTGAAGTGGAAACAGTGGAGTAGTCAGGTGAAAGATGCGCAGCTTTGAATGTGTCTAGTCTTTGTTCACCATCAAAGGCCGGATCCTAACGTTGTGTCCTCCCAGGAAACTTCTCAAGATGAGAAAGCAGCTGCTGAAACCTTCTCAAAAAATCTCCTCTGGGTCAGCTTTCAGGTGTGCTAAAAGTAGCCACAGCTGAAACAGTGAAGTGGAAACAATGGAGTCGCCAGGTGCACAGTAGCAATCTTCAAGGACTCTGATACCTGATGCACCTTCAGAATCAGAGCCTCAATGTCATTCAATACCGAGGAAAATCTTCAACTTCGTCCCTGGCAATGACGCCAGAAATGTTGGCGTCAGAAGTCACTCCTAGATTGCAGCAGGAGCAGAGCCCAACGCCCATCAGTTTAAATGTCACGATTTGTTGATAAAGGGTGATGAATGGAAGTAAACTTAGAACAATATCGTTCTAACTCAGAAAACTGGGTTGGAACAACTAAGACAGGTGAGGTCTTGATCTAATTTAAGCCAGTGATTTTGCTTAGTAGTGAGTAAGTGGAGGGAAAAAAAAAGGAAATAAAGTCCGCTCTGGACATCCAGTCTTCCAGCATCCTTTAAAAAGGGGAAAAGTCACAAATGTGAGATCCTCTCAGATCTGAGAAACTTCAAGAAAATTAAGATGTTGCAAAACTAATATAATCAAACATACGTTATATAGTCATTACAACACTCGACTGGATCATCCATGCCCGGGCTCTTAAGATTCAGAGGAAAAAGAGGAGGAAGATGTTGGCTTCCATTAAACAAGAAGTCTCAAATATCAATCTATAACTAGGGAACCAGAGGCTTCGTTAAAGCTTTACAATTGGGAGCTTAGCTTTCCCATCCATGCTTACAAAAATACAAAAGATGAGTATATATACTCAGAGCAACTCGCCACCTTGGCAGCAAGAGGGTAGATGAAACATTAAAATCCAACCTAGCGTGTGCAGGCTCCTCTGGTCAGACGAGGACATCAGATCGGCATGGCTTCTTAGGAGAACCTGCACACGGGACGATCTTGGGTAGACTGTCTACCAGAACTTCCATGCCTTACATTTAAGGAGTGAGGCGATGTTTCAACCACCTCCTCCTACCTTTATTTACCTCTAGCAGGGATCAAGATCGAGGTCGAGTTGAATTGGCACCTGGAGAATGCAGCGACGCCTCCTACAGCTAAACCCGGCGCTTCGGCCCATTGACCAGCTCTTTCTATCACCCCAAGTGACCAAGGGTCGTGACCTTGCGCCTATCTTCAAAAGCGCTTTTCGCATTTCGCGTTTCGGCGATTCCAGATGTAATGGAAGAGAGACCCCCTGTCTTTTGAAGTCCCGGTAGCCGAAATGCCGAAACAACTAATCATTTCGTGTTTCGGGGTTTCCCGATGCAATGGAAGAGAGACCCTCTGTCTTTTGAAGTCCCGGTAGCCGAAATGCCGAAATGGCTAATCATTTCGTGTTTCGGCGTTTCCCAATGCAATGGAAGAGAGACCCCTTGTCTTTTTGAAGTCCTGGTAGCCGAAATCGCGACTGACCCTGATCAGGCGCCATGTGTTCCAACTGGATCGGACGACCATGATCATTTCGTGACTGTGGCCATAAGAGATGAGCCCATGCGCTAAACCCCGTGCAACTCCGTGACTCAAGCTTACCCGATGACCGTCGATCTGCTCCATCTATGGATCGTCGCCATTGAAAACAAAATGCTCGCTCGCTTGATTTTAAGCCCGAAATGGACTTCTTCCGTGTGCTGCACTTGGCGCTCATGACTACGGCCTTTGAATAAAATGCATTTGATGGGTTTTTAAACCCCATTTCTACGCATTTACACCAAGGGCCTGAAATCGGAGAAACATACCCCCCTCGCAAGAATTGGCACTAACAATTGGAAATTTGCAAATGAAGGAGTCTGAGTCAGTGAATGATTTCTTTACTCGCACTATGAGCTTGGTTAATCAAATTAGAACTAATGGAGACACTCTTGAGGATCAAAGAATCATAGAAAAAACCTTGAGAAGTCTTCCTCCCACATTTGATCTTATTGTTGTAGCAATAGAAGAGTCAAAAGACTTAACTCAAATGTGCCTTAATGAGCTTATGGGTTCCTTGCAAATCCATGAACAAAGGCTGAATAGATCAGCTATCGTCTCTTTTGAGAAATCTTTTAGATCTCAAGTTTCAATTAGAGGAAGAGGCAGATCATCCAACAATAGAGGTGTTGCTAGAGGCGGTGGAAGTGGAAGTTTCAGCAACGGCCATGAAAGAGAGCGAAGCAATTCTTCAGAAGCACGTGGAAGAGGAAGGAGCAACTACAATTCATGTGGAAGCGTTTCACAAAGGTATGAAAAATCGAATGTCCAATGTCATTATTGTAAAAATATTGGACATTATATATGTCAATGTAGAAAAAAACAATATGATATGTATCAACAAAATGCAAATTTCATTAAGAGGGAAGAAACTGAAAGTGAAAAGAAAGAAAATTTGTTTATCATTTGCAATGTGGCAGAAGAAAGTAATAAGGATGTTTGGTACTTAGATAGTGGTCGTAGCAACCACATGAGTGGAAACAAAGAAATGTTTTCTAGCATTGATGAATCTATGAAATTTGAGGTGAGAATGGGAAATAACAACAAAGTTTCAATCATGGGTAAAGGATGCATCTCCATTTGCACCAAGCAAGGTGAAATTAAACAAATCCAAGATGTATACTATGTCCCCGGTTTAAAACACAATCTCATTAGTGTTGGACAGTTAGTTCAAAATGGATATAAGGTTATGTTTGAGAATGGAGAATGCATTATTTTTTATMGAAATGGCAGTGATAGTCAAATTACAAYAGTTAAGATGAYRAAGACAAGAATGTTTCCTTTAACAATGAAGARTGAATTTTCAGATGCATTCAAAATTGATACAATAGACCAATCTAGGCTGTGGCATCTAAGATATGGTCACTTGAGTTACAGTGGACTGAATTTGTTGTATAAGAAGCAGATGGTAAGAGGACTACCTTYGATTGAACAACCTACTAAAAWATGTGAGGGATGCATTTTGGGAAAACAACATAGAAATGCTTTTCMCTTTGGTAAATCGTGGAGAGMAAGAGCACCGCTTGAGTTGATTCATTCAGATTTGTGTGGTCYTATGCAAACCCCCTCTCTTGGAAAAAGTYGGTATTTTATAACATTCATAGATGATTTCAGCAGAAAAACAYGGGTCTATTTTTTAAAACATAAATCTAAGGCTTTTGAGATCTTCAAGMAATTCAAGGCCYTAGTTGAAAAACAAAGTGGACACTACATAAAGGTCCTAAGGAYTGACAGAGGAGGAGAATACATATCAAATGAATTTCTAAATTTTTGCAAAGAACATGGAATCAAGAAGCAATTTACARCAAGGTATACACCACAACAGAATGGTGTGGYARAAAGAAAAAATAGAACCATTMAGGAAATCGCTAGGAGCATGTTAAAGGCTAAAGGATTGTCAAATGAATTMTRGGGTGAAGCARTAGCAACTGCAATTTATTTGTTGAATAGATSTCCCACAAAAAGTGTTCRTAACATGATTCCACAAGAGGCATGGAACAAKAAAAAGACTAGTGTTGAACACWTGAGAGTTTTTGGTTGTGTGGCATTTGCACATATACCCAAAGAAAGAAGACAAAAATGGGATGATAAAGGAGAAAAATGTGTTTTTATTGGATATAGTGAACAGTYAAAGGCATACAAACTATACAATCCTAAAACAAAGGAATTAACAATCAGCAGAGATGTGATCTTTCTTGAATATGAAGCATGGAATAATYAGCAAGGAACAACACAAGATGTTGGGGCAGCAATACCTCCTATGGACTTATCAAATGGAACATAAGGTATTTCCACAATGATACCTCAAAGCATTGGCATTCAACATGGAGCACAAGGTGTCACCCAAGTGACACCTCCATCGMCAAGTTCCCAAGTCGCCCCCCARGAAACTCCTCCAACAGGAACTCCTGCACAAAAGGAAGAACCAATCCATCATCTTCAAGGTATCATGGCGAYSATARYTCAAGAAAAACAAGAAGCTTGAAGGAGATATATGAGACRTCCAGGTATGAAGATGATGATAATGAATTGGTGAATTTTGCTTTCTTTTTTGAATTTGATCCTATTTATTTTGAAAATGCGGTAAAAGAAAGAAAATGGTGTGATGCCATGGATGAAGAAATGCAAGCAATTGAGAAAAATGAGACATGGGAGCTAGTAAACCTTCCAGCAGGAAAATAAGTTATTGGTGTCAAGGGGGTTTATAAAACCAAGAATGATGTAGAAGGAAGAATTGGAAAACACAAAGCACGGCTTGTGGTCAAAGGGTATAAACAACATGGAAGAGATTATAATGAAACCTTTACTCTTGTAGCAAGGATGGAAACAATACGAGTTGTCTTGGCAATAGCAACTCAACACAAATGGAAAGTCCATCAGATGGATGTAAAATCAACATTTCTCAATGGAGTGTTAAAGGAAGAAGTATATGTTCAACAACCCCCCGGTTTTGAAACTCCAGGACTTGAGAAGAAAGTGTATAGGTTGAAGAAAGCATTGTATGGGCTCAAGTAAGCACCCAGGGCTTGGTATAGTCGCATTGACTCATACTTGTTGAGCAATGGTTTTAGTAAAAGAAGCAGTGAGCCAACACTTTACATCAAAATCAACAATCAAGGTGAAATTCTAATTATTTGCTTATATGTAGATGATCTGATTTTTACAAGAAATATCAATTTGTCCATAGAAGAATTCAGAACAACAATGAAGAAAGAATTTGAAATGACAGATATGGGCTTATTGAGATACTTTCTTGGTATTGAGGTTAAACAAACAAATGAAGGTATCTTCATATCTCAAACCAAGTATGTAGGGGATATAATATATATTGAAGAGATTTAGGATGTTGAATAGCAAGCCAACACCAACACTGGCAGCAACAGGTTTGAAGCTAAGCAAAGATGATTGCAGTAGCAACGTGGATCCAACATTTTATAGAAGTATGGTTGGAAGTCTTATGTATCTAACAGCAACAAGACCTGATATCATGTATGCAGTTAGTCTAATCTCCAGGTTTATGGAAACTCCAAAGGAAACACACTTGCAAACAGGAAATAGAATTTTAAGGTATGTGAATGGCACCAAAAGCCATGGAATTTTATATATTGCAGCAGATAACTTTGAGTTAGTTGGGTACACTGATAGTGGTTGGGGAGGAAATATAGATGATCGAAAGAGCACATCTGGATATGTGTTCCAAATTGGGTTAGGAGCTATTTCATGGGCTTCAAAGAAACAACTCACTGTGTCACTTTCCACAGCGGAAGCAGAGTATGTGGCAACAAATGCAGCAGCTTGTCAAGTTGTATGGTTAAGAAGGATACTATCAGATCTGAATCAGGAGCAACAAGAGGGAACACCAATCTACTGTGATAACCAATCCTCTATAGCTCTATCAAAGAATCTAGTGTTTCATAGACGAAGAAAACACATAGCCATAAGGTACCATTTCATAAGAGAATTGGTTGAGACTGGAGAAATAAATTTGGAATTTTGCAAGTCAGAGGAGCAACTTGCAGACATATTCACAAAAGCATTGCCAAAGGAGAATTTTGAGCAACTAAGAGAAGATCTGGGACTCATTGACCTCAACAAACACTTCTTTGCAGCTATCCCTCATGGGCATATTACCGGTTTAGGGAAGTCAAGCTTAAGGGAGAGTGTTGAAGATAAGCTTGATGCTCAGCCTACCCTGCAGTCATCAAATCATACACAGCAGTGAAATAAATGCCCTGCAGCCAGTTTTGACTTTCACCCAGGACAGTTGTTGATCCTCTTAAATAGATTTTAGMTAGTCATCAKATYTTTAATGCATGTGGTTGTAGTSGTTAGGAAATTTTCCAGCATAAGCAGTAGAAGTCTATTCATTTTATATATAGAGGAGAAGATAGATASAAAGAATTTCTGAACAGAGGAAGAATAGCAAGTGCAACAGCACTGATTGTAATTGAACACTGGTTTTTCTTTTTGCATATACAACWGTCTRGTATACTCTGTTTTTTTTTTCTCTCTGTTTTCTGCAAACTCTGTTTCCTGCAAACTCTGTTTCTTCCCTATTTCTTCYCCACAATCATTTTGTTATGTCTTCCATACATGTCAACAACCACTCCTGCCAAGTTGCCACATAATATTTAGGATCAAATTATGTTGTTTTAAAGACTTAAGSTTGCCACAAAAGKTATAAACATTATCAGCAATGCMAKAATAACAATCCCAGTRATACTAATCATGTAGAATGAACAAAGTTGGACTCTGGTTTAGTGGCAATGCTTACTGGCTTGGACTAAGATTTCCATATTCACCCTGGTCTGCATTTTTATGTTTGGTTTCAACCTCCTAAGTCATGGTGAGAACGAGGATGCCTAACAAATATTATGTGACCCCGAGCTTGTCAGCTCATATCAAATTAAGGATCTTTCTTCTAAGTGTAGAAATTCCTGTTAATCTGTATTCTTCATAATATACCATTTGACATTTTACTTTGTAAAAAGTAAGGTGAATATTCATTTTCCATTGACAATTTTTTCTGTATGAAAGCCAAATAGCACCTTTTGGCTAAAAAAAATTTCAATGACTGTTCCAGAACTTGCCCTTTGATCGCCTTGCTATATATTGATTAGAAGTATGAACTAGATTTTGCAGGAGACTCCCACAGATCTCACATGGTTGCTAAAGAGAAAGCAAAAATTATAGATATTGTCAACCCCTCACCTCATCCAAGGGCAGAATCTTATGTTGTGACAGCCAGCGGGATCAACTTGGAGAGGCTTAGAGTCTACATAGAGTGCGAGAAGTTGAAGCCAGTGATTAACCCCATTAGCCCATATGGATTTTCAAATGCTATGGAGGCCTGCAAGCATCTTGAAAGTGGAAGAGCCAAAGAGCCAAAGGGAAAATTGTCATTTCACCAATTGATTAATCTCAAAGCCCGAGTACTGCTTTTTCTTCCTCGCACTGTATTTAGGAGCTTTATTTAGATCCATGACTAGCTGATTCAAGCCATCATTGTCATTAGTTGGATCGGAACATAAAATCAGATGTTTAAATATTTATGAACGGTGTAATGAGAAAACGATAAGGTGTATCGAACACAAAAAAACACATGTAGTCTAAATGAAGAAAAACAACATTCTACTACATTTCTCATCTGACTATTAGAGAATATAGTGCAGTCCTTGTATCTGGAAAGTTGCTGCAAGTATGATTATTAGAGAATGTAAACATTAATGTAATCAAGGGGTAAAAGAAGACGTTTTGTTTTGAAATAACTGGAGGTTGATGGTCGATCTATAAGAATTGTTGAAATTAATGTATAAGTGGTTGAAATTTCCTTAAACTGAATGTAATTTAACTGTAATGAAAATTACAATTTCATTAACAATTATATAGTTAAATTTTGTTTTAAAAATAAAATGCTTGACCTATTTTATTTAAAAAATAAAATGTTTAAACCTATCCACAAAATTACTTGTTTAACACTACTTATCGTCTTAAATAGAATTAGTGATTATCCAATAAGACCTTTTCAATCATATGCATTTGCAGTTTTAAAAATACAAGCCACGTGACCTCAAAGAAATATGTGGCAATATACTTGCAAGAGCACTGATGGGGCGATACCCATCCCTGGGTAATCAGAAGTGCGCCATGGAAGCATACTGATGGGGCGATACCAATCCCTGGGTAATCAGAAGTGCGCCATGGAAGCATATAAGTACATGGTGGTGTCATTGTGAGGCTGAAAGGGAAGGCTTTTTGAAAAATCGTGTCCACGGTTTTACCCCCAATGACCTTGGTCTTTTGAAAAATTGAATCTTGTTTGGTGCTGTCTTAAAGTTGAACTGTGAAACACTTAGCAAACAAACAAGGGGTGGTAAGTGTATGTGTCAAGAAGAACTTTCAAGAGAAATAATTAAAAAATCATAGTATCTTTAAGTTGGATGGTACACATGATTTATTTTATATAGTTTAATATGAAAATAACATGTTCATTTTCATGCATTTGGTTATTTAATAAAATTTTATTAGTGCATAAGTGAATAACCAAAATTTAGAGCACTAGGATAAATGCTCTTTAGTTAATAGAAGGCAAAGAGAGTGCATGGAGTGCAGATTTCTCAAGAAGATCAAGTCTGAACAAATAATCATAATGATCATAATGGGTAGTTTAAATTGATAAATTAGTGATTATCCAATAAGACCTTTTCAATCATATGCATTTGCAGTTTTAAAAATACAAGCCACGTGACCTCAAAGAAATATGTGGCAATATACTTGCAAGAGCACTGATGGGGCGATACCCATCCCTGGGTAATCAGAAGTGCGCCATGGAAGCATACTGATGGGGCGATACCAATCCCTGGGTAATCAGAAGTGCGCCATGGAAGCATATAAGTACATGGTGGTGTCATTGTGAGGCTAAAAGGGAAGGCTTTTTGAAAAATCGTGTCCACGGTTTTACCCCCAATGACCTTGGTCTTTTGAAAAATTGAATCTTGTTTGGTGCTGTCTTAAAGTTGAACTGTGAAACACTTAGCAAACAAACAAGGGGTGGTAAGTGTATGTGTCAAGAAGAACTTTCAAGAGAAATAATTAAAAAATCATATTATCTTTAAAGTTGGATGATGCACATGGTTATTTTATATAGTTTAATATGAAAATAACATGTTCATTTTCATGCATTTGGTTATTTAATAAAATTTTATTAGTGCATAAGTGAATAACCAAAATTTAGAGCACTAGGATAAATGCTCTTTAGTTAATAGAAGGCAAAGAGAGTGCATGGAGTGCAGATTTCTCAAGAAGATCAAGTCTGAACAAATAATCATAATGATCATAATGGGTAGTTTAAATTGATAGAGGGAGCCGTAGAAAATGTAGTYCCATAATYAAGAGGCATGGGTTRAAGATGGTTGGATGRTGRTTTAGCTTAGGAGGWGAGATGCATTTRCAATYTKTAGGAGTGATCATAGAACAAATTAATARAATAGTTAAGTTAGAGGTTATGTAACTAAYCAAGCAAATCTAGGGGAGGAATTTCCTCTAGTKAACTATTTAAAACAAATTTATAAGAGGCAAGAAAACAAACTCATCTTTGGTAGAGAAAAGCTTCACTATTTATTTTTTGGAAAATACATCTTAGTCTTATATATACATAAAAATATTTACAATCAAGGATGCAAAAAACACATAAGGGTATATATAATGAACATCAAAACCTTTCCTTAAGAGCTACTAGAGCATAAATAAATATAATACTTTTTGTAATCCAAAGATTAGGATTATTTCATCAACAAGGCTTCGTTTTCCAAGAGCTAATGGTGAATCTCATCTTTTCACAAAGAATTGAAGGTGGAAAAAGAGCTAATCTCCTAATAAAAAATAAACTTACACCTAAGTTTCTATGTGACAAATAACATCACAATCCGAAGGCAATGCCAAAGACTTGAGAAAGCATTGTGAACACGAGAACAACCATCCCCAAACAAAGACATAAGAACTAAAGGTGCACAAAGAGCTAATATCCTAATAAAAACAAACTTACACCTAAGTTTCCATATATCAAATAACATCGCAATCCGAAGGCAATGCTAAAGTCCAGAGAAAGCATTGTGAACAAGAGAACAACAATCCCCAAACAAAACAACACATCAATGCACCCTACCCCGAGGTAGTGCAGAATGATGCTCCTCAAACCAACTTCAACAACACTTGGCAAATCAACATTCCCATAAGATATGATTGATAGTCTCTAGGAACTAACAAACTAGACAAAGGGCATCCAAAAGACCATTCTTGGCCAACTTGGCCTTAGACGAGATCCCACGATAATTCTGCATAGTACGGACAATGTGCAAATGTCGAACCCACCTTTCCTTCGTGTCCTTCAATATACATCGAGTATTAAGAATTAGAGAAAGGGAATGTCTTGAATGAATAATTAAGTACAAATGGCAAGATTCATATTGAATAAGTGAATGACCAAAGATCCAACCCCAGTGTCTCCAAAATAGCCCAGGCATGCCAATGTTCATTTTAAACAACTCGAACTCCAGATTTAGGGCTCACAAGTCCATGATCGAGAGGTGATCCATGGAAAGAAGTCCATACTTCTAAGCTCTTTAATGTTTAATTTGATTTAGTTGGGAAAACTAGCATTGGAGAGTTAGTAGTGGAGGTTGTGCATAAAATTTGCACTTGTGTATGCCCATCAGTGCCCTATGATTTCCCAATGATTCTAGTAAGGTCATTCTACTCAGTGTTACTGGGATAATGACTCAAACTCGTGATTATTTGAATTTGAAATGAATTGCTAAGCAAATGATTTTTTCTAACTCATATGTTGACTGGGTTCAACTCACAAGTATGAGTGTGAATCAGTTGATTGAGTCATACTTGTTTGATAGGGCTTATAAAATCCCTCATCCTACCCAATTCCGATCATGTTTTGGTTATTTTTACCTTTGTTGAGTGCATTTATCCTTTGTTGGGTGTTTTTCTTATGTGAAATTGATCGAAAGGAGGTCATGTTTTCACATCTAGGGCACTCATTGATGCTTACATTTTTTCCGTTGAAATATGTGCATATATTTATATTTTGTACTTGTTAATTTTTTCCCAATTCTAGTCAAACTCTTTGACTCTTTTGCCTCATCGTATTTTTTCCGTTTATGAGTTTGTTAACATTATTTATACTTGCATTTCCTCTATCTCTATTATTTAGCACTCTTGTCAAAAGGTAATCTCCTCGAAGATATTACACTTACCCCATATGCATGCCTTCCATGGGCTACAGGTTTCCAATTCCCTAGTTGAAGTCATAATCCCCTCTAGTTTTAGGGGTCTTTTCTCAACAAATATCCCCATTTGAAACCACTCCCTAGATTCATGATTCAGGGTACATTTTTGGAAATATCTATATTTTGAGCTCTATCTTCCATTTGTTGTCAATTTCACCCTGTCATGCCAGGGATGAGTAACTCCACAAATTGAATTTATTTGCATTAACATGAGACATTCATTAACACAATGTGAAGTAACCTTTGGTTTCATCTTCCAAGAGGTCTGAATGACTCTTCCTATTCACCTATGACTCTTCATATTTCTCCTAAATAATATTTACAAAGTACCATAATCCCAAGGATCAGGTATCTAAAAACTCCCCCCCTTAATCTGAAGGGGTGTTTGTGAGTCCAAGCATCATTATGAAGTTTTCAATTTTTTCTCTTCCAACCACTTTGGTGAAGATGTCTGCAATTTGTTCATTTGAGAAACAATGTCTCAAGTTAATAGTATTGACCTCTACATGATATCGAATCAAATGGTACTTTGTGTTGATGTGCTTGGTTTGATCATGAAATATGGGATTCTTGGCCAACTTGATTGCAAAAGTATTGTCAACTAGAAGAGGAGTAGAATTCACCTATTTCTCCTGCAAATATTCAAGTATTTTCCTAAGCCACACAATCTCCTTTGTTGCTTATATAGCTTCCACATATTCTTCCTCTGTTGTGGAATATGTTGGAACAAATTGTTTGTGTGATCTCCGGGAGACAGTCGTTGATCTAAGACTCATGAGATAGCCTAAATTTGACACTCCATTTTTTATCCCCATCAAATTCTAAATTAGAATATCCAATTAGGTTGAAGTCATCCACTTTAGAATACTTGAGTCCAAAGTCTTGAGTTCCCTTCAAGTATTTTATAACTCGTTTTGCAGTAGACCATTGTCCTTAGCAAGGTTTTTGCATAAACTTGGAAAGAATCCCAACAATGAATGAAATATATGGTATGGTGGTGGTAAGGTATATAAGACTTCCCACAAACTCTCTATACTTGGTTGCATCCTTAAATTCATTCCCTTCTTTTGATGCCAGCTTCAAATTCTGTTCCATTGGAGTAGAGAAAGGGTTACACTCAGCCATGCCAAACTTGTTCAACAATTATCCAAAGTAATTCTTTTGGGAGATTAATATGTACTTTGGATTTTGAGTCACTTCAATGCCCAAGTAGTAGTGAAGATGTCCCAAATATGTCATCTCAAATTCTTTCTTCAATTATTTCTTTATGGTTGCAATAAATCTTTCATTGTTCCATGTTATCAACAAATCATCTACATACGCTACAAGATATACAAAAAATTTTCCAACTTTCTTGAAAAACAAAGTTGCATCATCAATATTAAAGTGCTTGAAATTCAATATTAGAAGATGCTCAGATAGCTTTTCATACTAGGCTCATGGTGCTTGTTTTAGGAAATATAAGGATTAGATGAGTTTGCATACTTCAATTCTTGTCCCTTCACAACAAAACCTTATGGTTGAGAAATCAAGACATTCTCTTTCAAGTCTCCATTAAAAAAGAAATATTCACTTCCATTTGATAAAATTTCCATTAATTTTGTGTTGCCAAGGAAAATAGAGTATGAATGGTATCCCATTTTACTATCGGGGGGCAGGGGGAGTCTTCTCATCATCAATGCCTTCTTATTTTGCAATTCCTTTTTCCATTAGCCTCACTTTGTGCTTGTAAAGTGAACCATCTAATTTGTACTTGTCTTAAATACCCACTTGCAACTAATTAGTTTGGTTCCAAATGGAGGGACCACCAACTTCCATGTCCCATTCTTGGTGAGAGCATCATACTCCTTCTGTATGGCTTCTTTCCATTCATCATGAGAAGTAGCTTCTTCAAAGGAAGTTGTCTCAAAGCTAGAAGATAAAGTCCATTCGCAATCAGACAAAGCATCCATATCATCTACATCACTTGAATATGAATTATCTACATTACCTCCATCTTGTCTTGTAGAAATTTTGGTTCCTGTCTTTCCAACCTCATCAAGATGAACACTTTCAAGTGTCTTTATAAGCCACTTTGTGTTGGGTATGTGCTATATTATTTGCACGACTAGTTCTAGTGTCTTCTATGTTGCGTCGGGCGTGAAGGGGGGTGATAGACCCCCTACGCAGGGGTTCGGGGGCAACGCCCCTAAGAAAAAAAAATCCTCGAGAAACATGTCACATTTTTTTCCTCATTTTTCATGTCGCCTCGATTTTTGTGTCCATTGTTGGGCGGTTTTTCGGCACATGGTTTTTTGCCGATGGTTTTCTATTTCCGGTTAAGGAATTAGGGTTGTTGACTAATCCAAGTCATTGGGTTATGGTTTTACATTCGAACACACATCGGTAGAATTCTTTCTAACTCCACCGAATTATGTCGACGAATTTGCTAAGATTACCTCCAACATATGTCGGCGAAGTTCTCAAATTTATATCTAGTTTTGGTCTAAATCATCGACATACTTAACAAAAGCACCTCCAATTTACCGACAGAAATTCCATCACCTTCTCTGATACAATTAGAGGAGCTAACACTAACATTGTTGGTATATCCCAACGGGTTTCCCACCAATTCCCCCTATACATGGTTTAATGCTACCAGTCAACTTGTTAAGAACTCCTCCAGTACCCTATCAAAATTCTTGTTATATTTAGCTCTGATTTCAATTCCTTCATCGACCCATTTGACACCAACGTTGTTGGTATACGCCGGTGAAATTCACACTAACTCTGTTGATATGGGACCTTATGTACCAACACCATTCGTAAGATCTTCTCTGGTCCACACTGGTGAAGTTTCCATCATCTGTGTCGATACATACATGAGAACTTTCCACCTTTATCAACGGTATCACTTTACTGATCGATCAGGTTAATATCAACGATGTCGTTTCACCCAAAATAAACCAGATTTCATTCGAACTTTAACCATGTCTCGAATCATTCTATCTTCTTCAAACAATGACTTCCCTCCTAACATTGAATCAAGTAATTCCTCGGGAACTGACATAGGTTGACACTAATGGATTCATATTTGAACCTTTGTTACTACTCAAGATCTCAATGATTCACACGATTATCAGAACTAACATTTTATATTTTATGTCATGTCCTCTTTTATCGCTAGTTTGATGCACTAATAATGTCTGTGTTTGCTGCAGATTAAGATATGTCACCTCGCAAGAAAATTGCAAGCAAAGTACCCGCAATAGAGGATCATGGAAGCAGAATTCGACAAGAAGAATATCCTGACACTCCAGGTGCAGTATATGATGATACCACAAGATTCTTAGACAAAAGGGGAATTTCACTCAAATGGGGTGAATTTTTCCAAATGTTCAAGAAGAAAAAATTCCTTGTGGAGGATGAATATTAGGAAGAGCTCAAAATATTCAAAAACATCCAGGGGTGGCAGATCGTGCAACAATTTTCCCTTGTGCAGAAGCGATCTCATGGATTCTTAATCACGTAGACCTTGAAAACCATTATATACTCAATGCTAAGGGGCAACCCATAACATCATTCCAATCAGTGGGCATAGTCAAGTATTACCATTTGGAAAAGGGAACCTGATCACTAGATGATGAAGTCAACAACAAGTTCCCACACAAGGAGAATGATATATTCAAGGTCTAGTGCAATCTAGATAAAAATTTCAAACTCAGACCGTCTCATGAATATCCCACTACTTAGCCAAGGATGCCATACCAATACATTGTGGTAATGCTTTGTCGGCTATATGGGGAGAAAGATGCATCAAAATTCACTATGTCCCTAATTCCCTTGATATAATATTGTGCCGATAAAGGGTTGTCGTTCAATTAGGAAAATATCCTATCAACATCCCTAATAGAGTCCATCTCAGTCATCAAAGAGACCAATCCTGGAAAATTCTCAAGCTTCCACATGTATTCTTATTTGTTGGATATTATGTGCATGTGCCCTAAATATCCCAAGATTGGTTGGGCTTGGCAACTAACTGACCCTTCTATGCATATCTACTCCAAAGTGCTATGGGAGCACAAATAAAAAATTGAGTATCACAATATCTGTGATCACTTCTTGTCAACTCTCTACGAGCTCATCTTCATCTCACCAACTCCGTGTATGACCAATAAAGCATTGGAAATAATATGGAAGATTGGAGACTGGTAACTTATGGAGCATGGAACTTATATAAGAGTGTACAGAGCTACAAAAGCTCCCCATTTTCTCCCAATATTTGTGCCCAATAGATTATTTATTCAATAGATCACATATCAAACTATGATATATGGAGTTGGGGAAGCACTATATTGTGATAAGAAGGCCATCTGGCCCCCGTTACTGATGTGGGGCAAATCATACTCATTTAGGAGCATTAAACAAGCCCAAACTGAAGTAGACATGTTGCTATATTTCCACTTCAGAGAAGAAAGGTTCTAGAGACACGATCCAAAGAAATTAGTCAAGAAACATTGTATCAAGTACAAACAACCATGAGAATACACTTCAACGAAGTGGGGGGAGGAAGAAGCTCACTGCGGTGCTTGGACATATGATGAAGTCATCACCAGGAGGCAGGGAAAACCTTTGGGAAGAATATTAGATGAGGAGAAATCCCACGAAGAATCCTGAAAAAGAGACGAAGAAGAGGTGGTAGTAAAAGCAGTGGCCACAACAACATCTACACATTTTGAACTGACCGAGGAAGAAGAAATAATGGTGGACAAGAAAAGAAGAAAGAAATAAAAGGTCCAGAAAAAGAAAGAAGATTCTACTGAAAATAAAATAAATATCAAAGAGGCCAAGTCCAAAGTAGAATTTGATGCAACAACATCTGCGACGACTGAAGAAGAAGAAAAGGAAATGGATGAGAAAGCAGCATCAACCAAAGAAGAAGTGAAGGCAACGACTAAAAATGCAGCCACAACAGAACAAAAGGAAGCCAAAGAGATTGCAGCTAAGGAAACAAAAGAAGAGAGACGAAAAAATTATGAAGAGGCTCTAAACAACAATGCCTCACTTATGGACACTGACCTACTAGAAACATCATCATCAATTCCCAGCAGTCACCTTCAATTTGATGGAATGGTGTTGGGGCTTCGTACACCTTACAAGCCTAATAAAGTGGCGAATTTGAAGAAGTTCAAATTTGAAAAATCCATTGGTAGGATTGTGTAACAACAGATCAAGAATGTTTCAGTCACGGGAGGAAATCCATTATCAGTCCTCACAGAGACTAAAGTGGTAGAGGACATGATTAAATACCCACTTTACATAGCCTCCGCTGGCATTTCCTTCACCACAACAATGGAGTGGAACCTTAAGAATTTGTTTCTTCAGAAAGAGGAAAATGATGCCAGGATTAGAGAACTGAAAGAACAACTCATGAATGTAAAGAAAGACAAGGGAAGTCTAAGAAAATTCAAGGCATGTGCTGAAAAGGTTAGCACAAAGCTTAAGGAGGCTATTACAGATATGTATTCCCATCTACATTTCTTCCAACAACTAGCAACCAATATAATGGACCAACATAGCCACGTGCAAACCAAGAACGTCTAGTTCGGTACCATCTAAGAAGGCCTAAATGACATGAAAAGGTGGATTGCCGAAAATCTAGATTCTCTAGTCGAGCTTCCCCACCCTTCAGAGGTAGAAAGAAGAATCAATTATGCTTCCATTGATCGATGCCAACAAGATAGGAAGACAACAAAAGGAAACGACAATCTCACTCACAATCTATGCGCAACTCCACAAAGCCACACAAGTCTTAACACATAAGGGTTACCTTCCTCCCATTGAGGAGCTCGGGAAAACCATTACAATGAAGCATCTCCTCGAAAAAATCCAACAATACATAAATCAGAGACGAGAGAGAGTTGAAGCAGCTATAAAGGTAACAATCGAGTTGATGGAAGAACACCTCATCCAACCAAGAAAGGTTCAAATGATGATCCAAGAATTCATGGCCACCCTGGTGAGGGACATGAAAACTCTCACCAAAAATTTATCCTCCCACGAAGCCTCCCTCAAGGAAATTTTGTACCACAGGATCATATCGCTCGATGACTAGTACAAAGTTTGGGCAACATACATTAAGGGAAAGAACGCATGAATAAGACAAAGTGGCAATTCCAATTTTTTTCACAATTGTTTCCTATTTTGTCTTTTTCCAACCGCCATCAACTTTGTCCTTATTTCAACACCTGTCAGCAACAATTCAAAAGGGGAAGCTGAAGAGTTTTTTGTAATTGCTTCTTGTGGAATTCAAGAAGACACTTTCAACAGTTACTAGAATTCCTATAAGTAAATGAAGAAGCCCAATTTGTAGAGGCTCTTCACACATTGTATATTAACAAACTATTTTGTGAATTAATATTGAGAAGCCATCAAGGCTAAATTTTGTTGGAGAGAATAACTCTTGTAGATTGTGGTTGTTGTAAACTATTTTTAGCTAACTGTTTATTGTTTACATGTGTTGTAAGATGTCTCTTTGCTTATAGACTACTCTTATGCAACTAGAAATATTATTACAACTTTGTTTATTCTTTCTTATGTTTTTCCTTGAGATGATGAGTCACTTATGTATGTAATTGCATGACTTAGACTAATCTGATTATGTGCCTGCATGCATGTGTTGTCTAACCTTGTTTCTTCTTAACAACTATATGGAGGAAGTTAATTGCATGGATTAGATTCATTTATAGCTACTCATTTGGTTACCATAGATTCTCCTATCTAGGATAGGTTAGATTATATTTATTTCTACATTTAGTTAGATTGTATTTTCATTCTCATTGCATTCACAAACCATCCAATCACCCCTCATAACCAGTAATGGCAGTCAGGCTAGAATCCAGATGGGTCTCCTAAACTAAACAATGCATAGTCTAATTGGGACCGTGTACCGAGGAGTATCCATTACTGTTGAAGGGAAATTCTGCCCCATCAACATATCACTATCGAGAAGAATAACATAGTATAATTGAACCCTAGTAGTCAAGCCAATAGAAATCTCAACAAACAATGACATGGCATAAAAAAATAATTATTACAAATCCTTTAAACAACATGAACAAATATGAATTTTATGTCCATAAGATATAATGGTCATTTCCAAAATCAAATGACAACAATGTTTTCATAGGTGCTTATTCACAAACGTATCACATTAAAGCAAAATGGGACTGAATACAAGGCACACCATCAAGCGGGGTAGGTGATGGGTTCATCCTAGGAACTCTAATCTTCAACAAATTTAATATTCTTCATTTCATATTAAATTTTTCATTTTAAATTTAACATCTAGAACAAGAGATCAAAGGCCAAACCCCACCAGACCAATAACAATAATACAATGGAACCTTAGCAACAACATTGTCAAGAAGAATACTTCCAAAATCAAATGAGAAAAATATTTTCATAGGCTCATATTCATAAACGTATCACATTAATGTAAAATGAAACTCAATGCAAAGCAGGTTGCTAGATGAGGCAGGTCATGGGTCTAATTCTTAGTCGGTCTAATCTTCAACAAATCCACTATGTTTCATTGCAACTAGAATTAACCCAAACCATTTTAAGCTATGAAATAAAAAAGTAAGAGTGCACAAATAAGCATACCAATCCGATAAAAATATTAACCAACAATATCATAATCTTATTTAATGCATCATCGACCGACGTCTCATCCATACTTGGGTTACAAACAACCTTAGGGTTAGTGAAAGGGATTAGCTTATGTACTTAGTATATAACATTATTCTTTGTATTGTAGGAAATTATTATTGTGGTTTGGTGTAACAAAGCCTTTTTTGGTTTCCTATTCTCATGGAGTAGTTGAGATTATATCTCAAATATACCTATTATTATAATCAGTTTCTAGTTTTTAGGATCTTGTCGAACATTTATCTCCTAGTTTGTTGAGGTAGTTCTCTTGATGTAAAGCTATGTAAGTGTGTTCTTTGTTTAATAAAAATTAGTCATAATTTGTACTTCGCACCTTGCGTGTGGAACTCTACTCATTAGACTTGCACCATGATAGTCAAGCCAATATAAATCTCAACCAACAACGACATGACAAACAAAATAATTCTTCCATAAGCCTTTAAACAACATTAACAACTCATAATTTTATGACCATAAGATACAATGGCCATTTCCAAAATCAAATGACGACAATTTTTCATAGACACATATTCCCAAATGTATCACATTACAAGAAAATTGGACTTAATGCCAAGCAGGCTGCCATATGGGGCAGGTCATGGGTTCAATTCCTCGATGCTCTAATCTTCAACAAATTTATTACGCTTCCTTGCATATTAAATTTTCCATTTTGAATTTACTATTCAGAACAAGAGTTGAAAGGTCAAACCCTAGTATACCAATAACAAGAATACAATGGAATCCTAATAGTAACATTACCAAGAAGAATACCTTCCAAAATCAAATGAAAATAGTGTTTTCATAGGCTCATATTCACAAATGTATCACATTAAAGGAAAATGGAACCCAATGCAAACCATGCTGCCAAATGAGGCAAGGCATCGGTTCAATTCCTAGCTAGTCTAACCTTCAACAAATCCAATATTCTTCATTGCAAATAGAATTAACCCAAACCATCTCAAGCTATAAAACCAAAAAGGAAGAGTGCACAAATAAGCATACGTAAAATCCTATGCAATTTCTTGAACCAACCTCTAAGATGCAACTTCCAGATAACAAGCTCAATATTTTTCAATATTAAAGGGAAAATCAAGAACATCCAAAGCAAGAGTTGTAAGGCTAAACCCCACCAAAAAATTAAGAACATGAAGCCATGGTGAAAGGCCAAACCCCATCAGAACATACAAAACACCCATGATCACCAACACCACCACAATCTCTACAAACCATTGTCCATAACACCAGTGACAAGAAAATAATGGAACCCTAACAACAACACTACCATGGAGAATACTCCGGAAATAGGCACAATAAAAAAATACAAGATTATTCAATATAAAGAGCACAACAAGTGCCTCAACAGGAAAAAAAAGACCCCACCAAAACACACATGATCCCCAACACCACCACAATATCTAACCACTACCATATCTCTTACACTATCAAACAACTATCAAGAACATCTAGGTCAAGAATCAAAAGGCCAAACCCCACCAAAGCAGTAACACCAATACAATGGAACCCTAGTAACAACACTACTTAGAAGAATACTCTAGACATAGGCAAAAAAATTCATAGAGTTAAGGTGACCACACCAAGCATCTCGATTGCGAAAGGACAAACCTCAACAAAACAAATAGAACACCCATAACCACTAACACCAACACAATCCCTAACCGCTACCACAACTCTTACACTACCAATCCATTGTTGAGAACATCTATAACAAGAACCAAAAGGCCAAACCCCACTAGAACACCAAGAAGATGAAGCCACTACAAAAGGCCAAACCCCACTAGATTAGTAAAAACAATACAATGAAACCCTAACATGAACATTGTTGAGAAGAATACTTAAGATGCAAACACAATCAACCATGTAGGCATATCAAATGCTCACACTTAAACCTGTACAAAATCCCACACAGAGTTGTAGACCATCTCAACCTCCAAAGGACATCAACCCTCTAAATATAATGGGAACCATAGCACCAACACTATTGAGAAGAATACTCGAGATGTAGGCACAATCAACCCTATAGTATTATTCAATGCTAGTTAAGCCCACACCAACCTTGTACACTAACTTGGCCTCTAGATAACGTCACCTCGCCGCCATAGCATGTAATGCAAATCCCAACGTCGAAGTAAGTGGTACTGGACCCAATCAATAATTCGAAAATCTCAATTAAATTAAATACAAAAAATACAACCTTTTCGCAACATTAATTTTATAAAATATTTTAATATTGCAAAACGATAACTATACTCGTTTTTTTTTTCCAGGAAAAAATTAACTCAAATTTATATTAAGTATAAATTTTTTTGTTTACATCAACACAGAGACAAGAAAACAGTCCCCAAAACAGTCCAAAATAAATGGAGACAGAAGGAAGCACCAGAACGCCGAAATACTAGTAATAGGCAGAAGGGAAAGAGCACAGTGCCAGGTGTATTACAAGAAGGATGCTGGAGTGATGATCTGCCAGGAAAAATATGCTCATTTCAGGCTGAAAACGCGAGCTGTGGCTGCACTCGGTGTCATTTACCCTTCACCATCCCTTGGCAATTCAAAGATATTAATGCAAGAGGGCTGACTCTCCAGACCACTGTCCGAGTGGTATACTGATAGTCTTCCTTCGATTTCTGTTAGAGCTCTTTTAGAGAGGGCATCAGCTTCTTTATTATGCACTCTATAAATGTGGTGGACGCTGAGATCTTTGAAATTTTTAGCCAATTCCAATGTTTTTTGTTTCCAACATTCGATGTTTACAGTGCTGAGATTGCACTTGTGGTTTATCCAATCAATGATGACCCGCAAATCACCAAGGATTTGGAGTTGATTAATTGACCAGAAGGTTGCCAGAGTGAGGGTTGCCCACAAACCCAGCAGCTTCGCTTTTGTATTTGAACCCACTCCGCAGTTGATGAACCACTTGGTAACTCTCGAAGGGTGAAATCTGAAAATGCCTCCGACCCCACAGCAAAGGCCATTGGAGAGAGAAGCTCCATCAAAACAAGCTAAGGTGAACCCCTTCTTCTGAGTAAACTCACAGACTTGTAATGGCAGAGTCTTAACAGTGGACGACTGCTAGGAGAAAGACGACAAGATTCTATGTGTTACTGTGAGAGTGGAGGGAGCGCGGTCTTCAAAAATTGCCTTATTTCTTTCAATCCAGAGCTGCCAGCATGCATGTGCAGCCAAACTGATAGGGGCAGTCTTCTCCTTTGACCATAGCAAAAAAAAATCTAAGACAGAGGCAACTTCCCATTGAATGTTGAGAGAAAAATGGGTGATTAGGCGTTGCCAGACAACCCTCGAAAAAAGGCAGTGAATGAGGATATGGTGAATATCTTCTGCAGATTGATTGCATAATTTGCAAATTCCTGGGCCTTCCCAGCCTCTCTTCCGCAACAAATCCCAGGTAAGTGTCTTCCCTTTTGCAGAGAGCCAAATAAATTTTTTTATCTTGAGAGGAATTGGCCATTTCCACAACCGTTGGAACCACCGCAGGTTAGCATGGTAATTCAGCTGCTGTAGAAGGGTTGTGTAGATATTCTTAACTGTAGTGACTCCCGTAGCATCTGCCCCCACCCAAATGATTGTATCAGAAGTATTGGAAAGAGAAATTCCTGCGCTCCTTAGTGCTTGAGTGAAGGCATCCCAGTCTGAAGCATCGTCACCATCAAGATTAAGCTGACCGCTGTTGTACCATATATCCGACAAAGGGGTGACAATGGACGCCACACGCGCTTGAGCTAAACACACAATATTGCAGGATTCAAGATGAGATCTAAGCGAGGAAGGGAGAAGCGAACGGTTCTCCAAGCCAAGAATCTTGTCTCTTCCAAGAGAGATGTCAGAACCCGAGCCGAGCCTCCATCTAAGCCACTGCAAGATAACTTTTGAAGATAAGATTAGACCTTTCCAAAATGGGGACGCCCTCTGTTGAAAATGTGAAGGTTTTCTGATCCAATCTAAAAGAGGCAGATTTCCTAGGTATTTATCTATAATGACACGGTGCTAGAGGCTGTTATGAGTTAGCGCCCGCCAGAATGAGTTCGCTAGGAGAGCTGTGTTAAAAATAGATAAGTTTTTGAGTTCCCATCCCCCTGCTTGAATGGGTCTAGAAATGGTTTCCCCGTTGCATAGGTGGAAACGTTGAGTGTCATTCTGTCCATTCCAGAGAAAATTGAAGGACAGCCTACGCAGAAGATTCAGAATCGAAGAGAGAATTTTCTCCAAAGACATCTAGAAGACATAAATACTTTGTAGCATTGAATTGACAAGGATAAAACGTCCTCCTATGGACAACCACTTGTTGCACCAAAAGCTTATTTTCCTTTCAAACTTTGCCACCAACCATCGCCAGTCTTCATAATTTTTTGCTCCTGGCTTTAAAACATAACCCAGGTACTTGAATCCTTGACTTAATTCAATGAAAGTGAAGGGTAGAGACATAATAATAGTATAGGGGGACACTCTTAATTTTGAATCTAGCTTGCCAACCAAAGGCAAAAGTAAAGTTGTTTTCCTCGAGCTTGGCTGTCCCAAAAGCCAAGTCAATCAACAATGTCCAAAACACCAAAAGATAATCTAGGCAATGGAGATGACATTGATAGATAGATTTGAGAATTAGTGGATTGCCACCAAAACGTTTATCTTAAAGCTAAATTACCAAATATGGATAGGGCATCAATAAATATGATGTAAATATTGTGCCTAAAGTAACACATCGCTGGTTTGCCCGAGTGGTTAAGGGGGAAGACTTAAGATCTTCTGCACACAAGTGCGCGTGGGTTCGAACCCCACAGCCAGCATTCATATGTTCTATTGTTTTCATATTTTTTAAAAATGAATGAATAAACAGTAAAACAGAAAAATAAGATAGTACGTTAGTCTTCATCTAGCTGGTTTGCCCGAGTGGTTAAGGGGGAAGACTTAAGATCTTCTGCACATAAGTGCGCGTGGGTTCGAACCCCACAGCCAGCAGACATACATTGCAATTCGACTTTTTTCTTAATTGAAAGATTGCTGCCTTTATACGTTTTGATGACTTTTTAAGTATTTTACAACCTAAACAGTCAAGCTGGTTTGCCCGAGTGGTTAAGGGGGAAGACTTAAGATCTTCTGCACATAAGTGCGCGTGGGTTCGAACCCCACAGCCAGCATGCGTCTTCTCTTAATTCTCAAGGCCAAACAATTTGTGATAAATTTCGTTTTTGAAATTTAATTGTTTCCGGTTGGCCGTTGGCGTTCAATGAATAAACAATAAAACAGAAAAATAAGATATTACGTTATTTATCATTCAGCTGGTTTGCCCGAGTGGTTAAGGGGGAAGACTTAAGATCTTCTGCACATAAGTGCGCGTGGGTTCGAACCCCACAGCCAGCATGCGTTTTCTCTTATAACTTAAGGCCAAAGAAATTCGTTTTGGAAATTTAATTATTTACGGTTGGCCGCTGGCGTTCAATTCATTTATCCTATCTTCTTTTAAACTATCATATCTTTTTTCCACAAACTATAATTTAAGCATTTAAGATGGTGGACTAGATCGTCATGTTGGGTGAAGCTGATGGGCGGGAGAAAAATTAAAAAACTACAACAATGGCGGACTACACCGCAGGGAGTCGAAGACTGGACTGGTTTCGACAACATCCCATCTTCCTACCTATCTGGATTTTGTAATAGGGTAGTTTTAACCTGGTTTGGTTTTTAACTGGAGCTGTTTTTTTTTTTAATCCGGTCACTATGTTTTTCGTTCCCTGTATTATCTCCTCCCGCCTTCCATTTACCTCCTCCTACCCTGGTTTAGAGGCATAAATGTTACTTATTCGGGATCTGATCCATGCCATCTACCCTCATTTACTGGAGCATGTCGTCTGACTTATCCTTTATGATACTATTAATAGGCCCTTGTTCCTAGGTAGCACTTCCTCCACTCAACCATTCGTTGTTTGAGTATAGGACTGCCTTCCCTGCCAAAGAACATTCGGTGGAGTCCAAATGGCTGATCTCCCCAGTCATGCCAAACCGGGATGACTTCTCTCAAGACGTCGACGCACTTATGAAGGTTACAAATGAGGTCATTTGGCAGGAGGTTGGCCTATTCGACAGTGTCGACTCCCTGGGGAATGGTACCCTAACCTTAAATTCTACACCGAGGGATTTGACATCCTATCAGACTTCTCTTTCTCCCGTTAAGACTAGTTTACCTCTCACTTCCTCCAGTATTCTCCCTGGACTAACGGACTGTGCACGTCCTATTCCAAAGGTTCCCGTAGCAAACCGAAATAGAGCGCCTAGTTTACACAGGGAGACGACTCCCCCTACAACTGAGAAGAGGGAGGTTTTTCCTGCGGGTCTTTCCAGTAGTCGACGACGACTGTGGAAACCAAATAAAGCTTTCAGGAAGATGGTTCTGGGGTCGGATGTGGGGCTCGAACAGGCGACTAGATTGGCTTTATGTGGTCTTGTTGGCAGGGTATCCTATCATTATCTCTGCAATGTCACTTTACAGGATTGGGTTAATAGACAATGGGTTCCCTTGTTAGGTTACACGCCAGAAATTTTACACCTAACCAAGGGATGGTTAGGTTTCGTCTGATAGTCCCCCAAAGACTTGTCCACTCTTTTGGAAAGTAGGTGGGTTATGGGGGGCAACAACCTTATGTTAAAGGGTTGGCGCGTTGCTTTCAACCCGACCACCGAGTACTTTTAGTTGCGCCATCTGTGAGTGCTTTTACCGGGCTTACCCATTGTTGGCAGCCAATTCACATTTTTCATTGTCTCATAAGCTGCCTACACCAATGTTTCACAAACATTGATTTTTCGTCGCAAACTTCGAATGAACGACGCTTTTATTCTTTGCGCCTTTCCGCATGCCTACCTTCGCTA
>SNQJ01S0062599.1:28359-42173 GCA_010110895.2 Picea sitchensis
TCATAAGGTATGTCCATAACCCTTATCTCTTAGTTCATTCAATAGGCTAGATCTAGGGAAAGTGTAGTATTCTGTCCTGTTTTGTTCTAGATACCAGGTGGATCTAGGGAGATCGGTTTGTGTCCGCACTCACGGATTTACCCTACAACATAAAGTCGTCCACTTTAGAATACTTGGGTCCAAAGTATTGAGTTCCCTTCAAGTATTTTATAACTCGTTTTGCTGTAGACCATTGTCCTTAGCAAGGTTTTTGCATAAACTTGGAAAGAATCCCAACAATGAATGAAATATATGGTAGGGTGGTGGTAAGGTATATAAGACTTCCCACAAACTGTCTATACTTGGTTGCATCCTTAAATTCATTCCCTTCTTTTGATGCCAGCTTCAAATTCCGTTCCATTGAAGTAGAGAAAGGGTTACACTCAACCATGCCAAACTTGTTCAACAATTATCCAAAGTAATTCTTTTGGGAGATTAATATGTACTTTGGATTTTGAGTCACTTCAATGCCCAAGCAGTAGTGAAGATGTCCCAAATCTGTCATCTCAAATTCTTTCTTCAATTATTTCTTTATGGTTGCAATAAATCTTTCATTGTTCCATGTTATCAACAAATCATCTACATACACTACAAGATATACAACAATTTTTCCAACTTTCTTGAAAAACAAAGTTGCATCATCAATATTAAAGTGCTTGAAATTAAATATTAGAAGATGCTTAGATAGCTTTTCATACTAGGCTCATGGTGCTTGTTTTAGGACATATAAGGATTAGATGAGTTTGCATACTTCAATTCTTGTCCCTTCACAACAAAACCTTATGGTTGAGAAATCAAGACATTCTCTTTCAAGTCTCCATTAAAAAGCAGTATTCACTTCCATTTCATGAAATTTCCATTAATTTTGTGTTGCCAAGGAAAATAGAGTATGAATGGTATCCCATTTTACTATCAGGGGGCGGGGGGAGTCTTCTCATAATCGATGCCTTCTTATTGTGCAATTCCTTTTTCCATGAACCTCACTTTGTGCTCGTAAATTGAACCATCTGATTTGTACTTGTCTTAAATACCCACTTGCAACTAATTGGTTTGGTTCCAAATGGAGGGACCACCAACTTCCATGTCCCATTCTTGGTGAGAGCATCATACTCCTTCTGTATGGCTTCTTTCCATTCATCATGAGAAGTAGCTTCTTCAAAGGAAGTTGTCTCAAAGCTAGAAGATAAAGTCCATTTGCAATCATACGAAGCATCCATATCATCTACATCACTTGAATATGAATTATCTACATTACCTCCATCTTGTCTTGTAGAAATTTTGGTTCCTATCTTTCCAACCTCATCAAGATGAACACTTTCAAGTGTCTTTATGAGCCACTTTGTGTTGGGTATGTGCTATATTATTTGCACGATTAGTTCTAGTGTCTTCTATGTTGCGTCAGGCGTGAAGGGGGGCGATAGACCCCCTATGCAGGGGTTTGGGGGCAACGCCCCCAAGAAAAAAAATCCTCGAGAAACATGTCACATTTTTTGCCTCATTTTTCATGTCACCTCGATTTTCGTGTCCATTGTTGGGCGATTTTTCGGCACATGGTTTTTTGCCGATGGTTTTCTATTTCTGGTTAAGGAATTAGGGTTGTTGACTAATCCAAGTCATTGGGTTATGGTTTTACATTCGAGCATGCATCGTTAGAATTCTTTCTAACTCCACTGAATTATGTCGACGAATTTTCTAAGATTACCTCCAACATATGTTGACGAAGTTCTCAAATTTATATCTAGTTTTGGTCTAAATCATCGGCATACTTAACACAAGCACCTCCAATTTACCGACAGAAATTCCATCACCTTCTCTGATACAATTAGAGGAGCTAACACTAACATTGTCGGTATAGCCCAACGAGTTTCCCACCAATTCCCCCTATACATGGTTTAATGCTACCAGTCAACTTGTTAAGAAATCCTCCAGTACGCTATCAAAATTCTTGTTATATTTAGCTCTGATTTCAATTCCTTCATCGACCCATTTGACACCAACGTTGTTGGTATACGTCGGTGAAATTTACACTAACTCTATTGATATGGGACCTTATGTACCGACACCATTCGTAAGATCTTCTCTGGTCCACACTGGTGAAGTTTCCATTATCTGTGTCAGTACATACATGAGAACTTTCCACCTTTATCAATGGTATCACTTTACTCATCGATCAGGTTAATATCAATTATGTCGTTTCACCCAAAATAAACCAGATTTCACTCGAACTTTAACCATGTCTCGAATCATTCTATCTTCTTCAAACGATGACTTCCCTCCTAACATTGACTCAAGTAATTCCTCGGGAACAGACATAGGTTGACACTAATGGATTCATCTTTGAACCTTTGTTACTACTCAAGATCTCAATGATTCACACGATTATCAGAACTAACATTTTATATTTTATGTCATGTCATCTTTTATCGTTGGTTTGATGCACTACTAATGACTTTGTTTGCTGCAAATTAAGATATGTCACCTCGCAAGAAAATTGCAAGCAAAGTACCCACAATAGAGGATCATGGAAGCAGAATTCGACAAGAAGAATATCCTGACAGTCCAGGTGCAGTATATGACGATACCACAATATTCTTAGACAAAAGGGGAATTTCACTCAAATGGGGTGAATTTTTCCAGATGTTCAAGAAGAAAAACTTCCCTATGGAGAATAAATATTAGGAAGAGATCAAAATATTCAAAAACATCCAGGGGTGGCAGATCGTGCAACAATTTTCCCTTGTGCAGACGTGATCTCATGGATTCTTAATCACGTAGACCTTTAAAACCATTATATACTCAATGCTAAGGGGCAACCCATAACATCATTCCAATCAGTTGACATAGTCAAGTATTACCATTTGGAAAAGGGAACCTGATCACTGGATGATGAAGTCAACAACAAGTTCCCACACAAGAAGAATGATCTATTCAAGGTCTAGTGCAATCTAGATAAAAATTTCAAACTCAGACTGTCTCGTGAATATCCCACTACTTAGCTAAGGATGCCATACCAATACATTGTGGTAATGCTCCGTCGGCTATATGGGGAGCAAGATGCATCAAAATTCACTCTTTCCCTAATTCCCTTGATATAATATTGTATTGATGAAGGGTTGTCGTTCAATTAGGAAAATATCCTATCGACATCCCTAATAGAGTCCATCTCAGTCATCAAAGAGACCGATCCTGGAAAATTCCCAAGCTTCCACATGTCTTCTTATCTGTTGGATATTATGTGTGTGTGCCATAAATATCCCAAGATTGGTTGGGCTTGGCAACCAACTGACCCTTCTATGCATATCTACTCCAAAGTGCTATGGGAGCACAAATAAAGAACTGAGTATCACAATATCTATGATCACTTCTTGTCAACTCTCTACAAGCTCATCTTCATCTCACCAACTCCGTCTATGACCAATAAAGCATTGGAAATAATATGGAATATTGCAGACTGGCACCTTATGGAGCATGGAACTTATATAAGAGTGTACAGAGCTACAAAAGCTCCCCATTTTCTCCCAATATTTGTGCCCAATAGATTATTTATTCAATAGATCACATATCAAACTATGATACATGGAGTTGGGGAAGCATTATATTGTGATAAGAAGGCCATCTGGGCCCCGTTACTGATGTGGGGAAAATCATACTCATTTAGGAGCATTAAGCAAGCCCACATTGAAGTAGACATGTTGCTATATTTCAACTTCAGAGAAGAAAGGTTCCGGAGACACGATCCAAAGAAAGTAGTCAAGGAACATTGTATAAGTACAAACAACCACGAGAATACACTTCGGCCAAGTGGGGGGAGGAAGAAGCTCACTGTGGTGCTTGGACATATGATGAAGTCATCACCAGGAGGCAGGGAAAACCTTTGGGAAGAATATTAGATGAGGAGAAATCCCAGGAAGAATCCTGAAAAAGAGACGAAGAAGAGGTGGTAGTAAAAGTAGTGGCCACAACAACATCTACACATTTTGAACCGACCGAGGAAGAAGAAATAGTGGCGGACAAGAAAACAAGAAAGAAATAAAAGGTCCAGAAAAAGAAAGAGGATTCTACTGAAAATAAAATAAATATCAAAGAGGCCAAGTCCAAAGTAGAATTTGATGCAACAACATCTGCGATGGCCGAAGAAGAAGAAAAGGAAATGGATGAGAAAGCAACATCAACCAAAGAATAAGTGAAGGCAACGACTAAAAATGCAGCTGCAACAGAACAAAAGGAAGCCAAAGAGATTGCAGCTAAGGAAACAAAAGAAGAGAAATGAAAAAATTATGAAGAGTCTCTAAACAACAATGCCTCGCTTATGGACACTGACCTACTAGAAACATCATCATCAATTCCCAGCAGTCACCTTCAATTTGACGGAATGGAGTTGGGCCTTCATACACCTTACAAGCCTAACAAAGTGGCGAACTTGAAGAAGTTCAAATTTGAAAAATCCATTGGTAGGATTGTGTAACAACAGATCAAGAATGTTCCAGTCACGGGAGGAAATCCATTATCATTCCTCACAGAGACTAAAGTGGTAGAGGACGTGATTAAATACCCACTTTCCATAGCCTCCACTGGCATTTCCTTCACCACAACAATGGAGTGGAACCTTAAGAATTTGTTTCTTCAGAAAGAGGAAAATGATGCCAGGATTAGAGAACTGAAAGAACAAATCATGAATGTAAAGAAAGACAAGGGCAGTCTAAGACAATTCAAGGCATGTGCTGAAAAGGTTAGGACAAAGCTTAAGGAGACTATTACATATATGTATTCCCATCTACATTTCTTCCAACAACTAGCAGCCAATATAATGGACTAACATAGCCACGTGCAAACCAAGAACGTCTAGTTCGGTACCATCCGAGAAGGCCTAAATGACATGAAAAGGTGAATTTCTGAAAATCCGGATTCTCTAGTCGAGCTTCCCCACCCTTCAGAGGTAGAAAGAATAATCAATTATGCATCCCTTGATCGATGCCAACAAGATAGGAAGACAACAAAAGGAAACGACAAGCTCACTCACAATCTGTGTGCAACTCCACAAAGCCACACAAATCTTAACACATAAGGGTTACCTTCCTCCCATCGAGGAGCTCGGGAAAACCATTGCAATGGAGCATCTCCTCGAAAAAATCCAACAATACATAAATCAGAGATGGGAGAGAGATGAAGTAGCTATAAAGGTAACAATCGAGTTGATGGAAGAACACCTCGTCCAACCGAAAAAAGTTCAAACGATGATCCAAGAATTCATGGCCACCCTGGTGAGGGACATGAAAACTCTCACTGAAAATTTATCCTCCCACGAAGCCTCCCTCAAGGAAATTTTGTACCATAGGATCATATCGCTCGATGACCAGTACGAAGTTTGGGCAACATACATTAAGGGAAAGAATGCATGAATAAGACAAAGTGGCAATTCCAAATTTTTTCACAATTGTTTCCTATTTTGTATTTTTCCGACTGCCATCAACTTTGTCCTTATTTCAACACCTGTCAGAAACAATTCAAAAGGGGAAGCTGAAGAGTTTTTTGTAATTTCTTCTTGTGGAATTCAAGAAGACACTTTCAACGGTTACTAGAATTCCTATAAGTAAATGAAGAAGCCCAATTTGTAGAGGCTCTTCACACATTGTATATTAACAAACTATTTTGTGAATTAATATTGAGAAGCCATCAGGGCTGAATTTTGTTGGAGAGAATAACTCTTGTAGATTGTGGTTGTTGTAAACTATATTTAGCTAACTGTTTATTGTTCACATGTGTTGTAAGATGTCTCTTTGCTTATAGACTACTCTTATGCAACTAGAAATATTATTACAACTTTGTTTATTCTTTCTTATGTTTTTCCTTGAGATGACGAATCGCTTATGTATGTAATTGCATGACTTAGATTAATCTGATTATGTGCATGCATGCATGTGTTGTCTAACCTTGTTTCTTCTTAACAACTACATGGAGGAAGTTAATTGCATGGATTAGATTCATTTATAGCTACTCATTTGGTTACCATAGATTCTCCTATCTAGGATAGGTTAGATTATATTTATTTCTAAATTTAGTTAGATTGCATTTTCATTCTCATTGCATTCACAAACCATCCAATCACCCCTCATAACCAGTAATGGCAATCAGGCCAGAATCTAGATGGGTCTCCTAAAATAAACAATGCATAGTCTGATTGGGACCGTGTACCGAGGAGTATCCCTTACCGTTGAAGGGAAATTCCGCCCCATCAACATATCACTATCGAGAAGAATAACATAGTATAATTGAACCCTAGTAGTCAAGCCAATAGAAATCTCAACAAACAATGACATGGCATAAAAAAATAATTATTACAAATCCTTTAAACAACATGAACAAATATGAATTTTATGTTCATAAGATATAATGGTCATTTCCAAAATCAAATGACAACAATGTTTTCATAGGTGCTTATTCACAAACATATCACATTAAAGCAAAATGGGACTGAATACAAGGCACACCATCGAGCAGGGTAGGTGACGGGTTCATCCTAGGAACTCTAATCTTCAACAAATTGAATATGCTTCATTTCATATTAAATTTTTCATTTTAAATTTAACATCCAGAACAAGAGATCAAAGGCCAAACCCCACCAGACCAATAACATTAATACAATGGAACCTTACCAACAACATTGTCAAGAAGAATACTTCCAAAATCAAATGAGAAAAATGTTTTCATAGGCTCATATTCATAAACGTATCACATTAATGTAAAATGAAACTCAATGCAAAGCAGGTTGCTAGACGAGGTAGGTCATGGGTCTAATTCTTAGTCGGTCTAATCTTCAAAAAATCCACTATGTTTCATTGCAAATAGAATTAACCCAAACCATTTTAAGCTATGAAATAAAAAAGTAAGAGTGCACAAATAAGCATACCAATCCGATAAAAATATTAACCAACAATATCATAATCTTATTCAATGCATCACCGACCGACGTCTCAGCCATACTTGGGTTACAAACAACCTTAGGGTTAGTGAAAGGGATTAGCTTATGTACTTAGTATATAACATTATTCTTTGTATTGTGGGAAATTATTATTGTGGTTTGGTGTAACAAAGCCTTTTTTGGTTTCCTATTCTCATGGAGTAGTTGAGATTCTATCTCAAATATACCTATTATTATAATCAGTTTCTAGTTTTTAGGATCTTGTCAAACATTTATCTCCTAGTTTGTTGAGGTAGTTCTCTTGATGTAAAGCTATGTAAGTGTGTGCTTTGTTTAATAAAAATTAGTCAGAATTTGTACTTCGCACCTTGCGTGTGGAACTCTACTCATTAGACTTGCACCATGATAGTCAAGCCAATATAAATCTCAACCAACAATTGCATGACAAACAAAATAATTCTTCCATAAGCCTTTAAACAACATTAACAACTCATAATTTTATGACCATAAGATACAATGGCCATTTCCAAAATCAAATGGCGACAATTTTTCATAGACACATTCCCAAATGTATCACATTACAAGAAAATGGGACTTAATGCCAAGCAAGCTGCCATATGGGGCAGGTCATGGGTTCAATTCCTGGGTGCTCTAATCTTCAACAAATTTATTACGCTTCATTGCATATTAAATTTTCCATTTTGAATTTACTATTCAGAACAAGAGTCGAAAGGTCAAACCCTAGTATACCAATAACAAGAATACAATGGAATCCTAATAGTAACATTACCAAGAAGAACACCTTCCAAAATCAAATGAAAATAGTGTTTTCATAGGCTCATATTCACAAATGTATCACATTAAAGGAAAATGGAACCCAATACAAACCATGCTGCCAAATGAGGCAAGACATGGGTTCAATTCCTAGCTAGTCTAACCTTCAACAAATCCACTATGCTTCATTGCAAATAGAATTAACCCAAACCATCTCAAGCTATAAAACCAAAAAGGAAGAGTGCACAAATAAGCATACCTAAAATCCTATGCAATTTCTTGAACCAACCTCTAAGATGCAACTTCCAAATAACAAGCTCAGTATTTTTCAATATTAAAGGGAAAATCAAGAACATCCAAAGCAAGAGTTGTAAGGCTAAACCCCACCAAAACATTAAGAACATGAAGCCATGGTGAAAGGCCAAACCCCATCAGAACATACAAAACACCCATGACCACCAACACCACCACAATCTCTACAAGCCATTGTCCATAACACCAGTGACAAGAAAATAATGGAACCCTAACAACGACACTACCATGGAGAATACTCCAGCACAATAAAAAAATACAAGATTATTCAATATAAAGAGCACAACAAGTGCCTCAACAGGATAAAAAAGACCCCACCAAAACACACATGATCCCCAACACCACCACAATATCTAACCACTACCATATCTCTTACATTATCAAACAACTATCAAGAACATCTAGGTCAAGAATCAAAAATCCAAACCCCACCAAAGCAATAACACCAATACAATGGAACCCTAGTAACAACACTACTTAGAAGAATACTCTAGACGTAGGCAAAAAAAGTCATAGAGTTAAGGTGACCACACCAAGCACCTCGATTGCGAAAGGACAAACCTTAACAAAACACCTAGAACACCCATAACCACTAACACCAACACAATCCCTAACCGCTACCACAACTCTTACACTACCAAACCACTATTGAGAACATCTATAACAAGAGCCAAAAGGCCAAACCCCACTAGAACACCAATAAGATGAAGCCACTACAAAAGGCCAAACCCCACTAGATTAGTAAAAACAATACAATGAAACCCTAACATGAACATTGTTGAGAAGAATACTTCAGATGCAAACACAATCAAGCATGTAGGCATATCAAATGCTCACACTTAAACCTGTACAAAATCCCACACAGATTTGTAGACCATCTCAACCTCCAAAGGACATCAACTCTCTAAATATAATGGGAACCATAGCACCAACACTATTGAGAAGAATACTCGAGATGTAGGCACAATCAACCCTATAGTATTATTCAATGCCAGTTAAGCCCACACCAACCTTGTACACTAACTTGGTCTCTAGATAACGTCACCTCATCGCCATAGCCTGGAATGCAAATCCCAACGTCGAAGTAAGTGGTACTGGACCCAATCAATAATTCGAAAATCTCAATTAAATTAAATACAGAAAATACATCCTTTTCGCAAAATTAATTTTATAAAATATTTTAATATTGCAAAACAATAACTCTACTCCTTGCGTGTTGCGTGCAGGGACATAATAATAGTATAGAGGGACACTCTTAATTTTGAATCTAGCTTGCCAACCAAAGGCAAAAGTAAAGTTGTTTCCTCCAGCTTGGCTGTCCCAAAAGCCCAGTCAATCCACAATGTCCAAAACACCAAAAGATAATCTAGGCAATGGAGATGACATTGATAGATAGATTTGAGAATTGGTGGATTGCCACCAAAACGTTTATCTTAAAGCTAAATTACCAAATATGGATGGGGCATCAATAAATATAAGGTAAATATTGTGCCGAAAGTAACACCTCGCTGGTTTGCCCGAGTGGTTAAGGGGGAAGACTTAAGATCTTCTGCACACAAGTGCGCGTGGGTTCGAACCCCACAGCCAGCATTCATATGTTCTATTGTCTTCATATTTTTTAAAAATGAATGAATAAACAGTAAAACAGAAAAATAAAATAGTACGTTAGTCATCATCTAGCTGGTTTGCCCGAGTGGTTAAGGGGGAAGACTTAAGATCTTCTGCACATAAGTGCGCGTGGGTTCGAACCCCACAGCCAGCATGCGTCTTCTCTTAATTCTCAAGGCCAAACAATTTGTGATAAATTTCGTTTTTGAAATTTAATTATTTACGGTTGGCCGTTGGTGTTCAATGAATAAACAATAAAACAGAAAATTAAGTTATTTATCATCCAGCTGGTTTGCCCGAGTGGTTAAGGGGGAAAACTTAAGATCTTCTGCACATAAGTGCGCGTGGGTTCGAATGCCACAGCCAGCATGCGTCTTCTCTTAAAACCCAAGGCCAAAGAATTTCGTTTTTGAAATTTAATTATTTACGGTTGGCCGTTGGCGTTCAATTCATTTATCCTATCTTCTTTTAAACTATCATATCTTTTTTCCACAAACTATAATTTAAGCATTAAAGAATTTCGTTTTTGAAATTTAATTATTTACGGTTGGCCGTTGGCGTTCAATTCATTTATCCTATCTTCTTTTAAACTATCATATCTTTTTTCCACAAACTATAATTTAAGCATTTAAGATGGTGGACTAGATCGTCATGTTGGGTGAAGCTGATGGGCGGGAGAAAAATTCAAAAACTACAACAATGGTGGGCTGCGGTTCAAAAACTACAACAATGGTGGACTACATCGCAGGGAGTCGAAGACTGGACTGGTTTCGACAACATCTCATCTTCCTACCTATCCAGATTTTGTAACAGCGTAGTTTTAACCTAGTTTGGTTTTTAACTGGAACTGCTTTTTTTTTTTCTCGGTCATTATGTTTTTCGTTCCCTTAGTTATCTCCTCCCGCCTTCCATTTACCTCCTCCTACCCCGGTTTAGAGGCATAAATGTTACTTATTCGGGATCTGATCCACGCCACCTACCCTCATTCACTGGAGCATGTCGTCTGACTTATCTTTTATGATACTATTAATAGGCCCTGGTTCCTAGGTAGCACTTCCTCCACTCAACCATTCGTTGATTGAGTATAGGACTGCCTTCCCTGCCAAAGAACATTCGGTGGAGTCCAAATGGCTGATCTCCACAGTCATGCCAGGCCGAGATGACATCTCTCAAGATGTCGATGCACTTATGAAGGTTACAAATGAGGTCATTTGGTAGTAGGCCGGCCTATTTGACAGTGTCGACTCCCTAGGGAATGGTACCCTAACCTTAAATTCTACACCGGGGGATTTGACATCCTATCAGAGTTCTCTTTCTCCCGTTAAGACTAATTTACCTCCCACTTCCTTCGGTATTCTCCCTGGACTAACGAAGTGTGCATGTCCTACTGCAAAGGTTCCCGTGGCAAACCAAAATAGAGCGCCTAGTTTACACAGGGAGATGACTCCCCCTACAACTCAGAAGAGGGAGTTTTTTCCTACGGGTCTTTCCAGTAGCCAACGACGACTGTGGAAACCAAATAAAGCTTTCAGGAAGATGGTTATGGGGTCGGATGTGGGGCTCGAACAGGTGACTAGATTGGCTTTATGTGGTCTTGTTGGCAGGGTATCCTATCATTATCTTTGCAATGTCACTTTACAGGATTGGGTTAATAGACAATGGGTTCCCCTGTTAGGTTACACGCCATAAATTTTACCCCTAACCAAGGGATGGTTAGGTTTTGTCTATTAGTCCCCCGAAGACTTGTCCACTCTTTTGGAAAGCAGGTTGGGTTATGGGGGGCAACAACCTTATGTTAAAGCATTGGCGCATTGCTTTCAACCCGACCACCGAGTACTTTCAGTTGCACCATCTGTGGGTGCTTTTACCGGGCTTACCCATCCACCTTTGGAACGAGGGAGCACTCATGGCGATCGAGAACTCTCTTCGCTCTTTTATCTCTGTGGATAGTCATAACCTTACCGCTATGGTTAGAAAGGTTGCGCGGGTCTTGGTCAAAATTGACATACACAGTGGGCTTCCAGAAGTTTTAGAGATTGAATGGCGGGGTCGTAAGACTCTACAACGACTTGATTACCTAGGCATTCCATTCAGGGGTAGCATCTTCCATTGCACCGGTCTCCTTCGACGAGACTGTAAAGGCTGGGTTTCCGTGGATGATTCAGAGGACTCGGAGTTGCACGAGAATTTGTATAACTCTTCACCTGATGATACTATAAGCAACTTCAGGGCTTTCCTCTTCCTGACGGAGGTCACTAGTCCATCTTCTCCTCCAGAGAGTCTCTCGGGTAAGTTAAGGTCCTTTTGCCCTGCATTTTTTTCTATTTTAACATGTTTGGAAAAAGAGACTTTGGACGCTTCTGGGTGGTTAAAACAAAATACTACAATTGAGGGGAGGCCATTGGTGTCGACTTTAGTTTCTGTTGGGCCCGATGTCGAGGAATCATTTCGGCAGATGGAAAAGGAGTCCATTAATGTACCACCGTCGGACGACGACAACCATGAAAATACAAGGAGCCCCAAACCTTTAGATGTCTTAGGTCTTGTTACTGCACCTACTACTGCTCCAGAGGAACCCTACCATCCTTGTTCCACCCCCAAGTTTCCCTTTAACCATCACGGGAACCCTACTACACTTCCCGATTATTGTGAATCGAAGGAATTGATTCCTCACTAAACGAGGTGTTAGACTCCCTGATTCCGTACCTTTGAGACCCCTCTGCTACTGTCCCTTTGCCTGCCTTTTTGGGTAACTCTGTGTATAAAAACATGTCTAGGGATGGGGAAGCCAGTTCTTCATGTCAAGATGGTGTAGGTAATGGAAAGGAATTTGCTTGGTCTCGTGGCCTGGGAATTGAGTACTCCCTAATAAAAACTCGTAGTGCTAGAAAGAAGTGTTTGACCTCCTCCTCCCAACAATCAGTTTCTGTTTCTCCTTCCACTGATAGTGGGGCACTTAGAGCGGTGAAATTCCTTTCTTGGGAAAAGTAATGATTTATCTCTCCCTAAATCTTCGAGGGGTAGGGGGCTCCCTAAAAACAACCTTTGTTCATCGACTTTTGGATAAAACTTGCCCGAATATCTTATTTTTACATGAAACTATGGTTCCTGAACAAAAAGCTAGATCTTTCATGAGTGGCTTGAGCCCCTCATGGGTCACATGTGTTGTTAACTCGGTGGGGACCTTGGGAGGTCTTTTGGTTTCTTGGGATCCAAATAAACTTGATTTGGTACCTTACCTCTCTGTTGGTGGCATTTTATTGACATGGATCTGCATTGCAAGCAAGAGGAAGCTTACTTTATTAAACACCTATGACCCTTGTGTGGAGAGGAAGAAATTTTGGAACGTTGTGGCAGACAATGGTCTTCTCTCACACAAAAATTTGATCATTGTGGGAGATTTGAATTTTACAATCTCATCCGACGAAGTTTGGGGAGGATCTGCATAGGCGAGTCCTTTGGAAGAATATTTCAAAGAACTTTTTCAGATCAATCATTTAATTGATGTTCAACCGGACAGAGTAGTCCCTACTTGGAGGAATGGGCGAATAGGGACCAGCTCAATCGCCATACAACTAGATAGATTTTATGTATCTGAAGAGCTCCTATCTGGAGTTGGATTATATCGCTCCTGGGTGGAATACCCCTATGTTTCCGATCATGATTTGATTCTCTTACAGCTAGAGATCGGACCAACCTACAAACCTTATCCATTTAAACTCAATTCACAATGGCTTCAGGAAAAAGATTTCATATCCCTTGTTCATAAGATTTGGACAGATCCACTGTACCTATCTGAAGGAGGCAGGCAATGTAGAATCATATGGAAGCTAAAGGATCCAAAGAACGAACAAAGCAATGAATCAAGGTTAAAAATAGAAAAAACATTTTGAAGCTGGAGATTTTGGAATCAGAGATAAATGAATATCTCATGCATCAGGTCGATGGCGATCTTTCTCGGGATATAGAACATAAACTAAGTATTATGGAACATGAAAGAAACACATTACTAAAAGCAAAGGAAGAGCTGTGGAGGCAATGAAGCAGGGCAATATGGATACAGAGCGGAGACTAGAACATGTTGGTTGTGGAGCCTGATTATCTTCCTGATTCAGAGGTCCTTGCTTTCAGCCGTGTTTATATCCCATGAAGTATTTACACC
>SNQJ01S0062599.1:49542-65168 GCA_010110895.2 Picea sitchensis
AGAGATTATTTAATATGAAGATGTCAGAAGGTGGGTTTGTTGTAGATCATTTAAATGAATTTAATATGGTTACTAATCAACTAAGTTCTGTAAAAGTGGACTTTGATGATGAGGTTAGGGCTCTTCTAATCTTGTGCTCACTGCCCCTGTGCCAACAAATGGTTCTGTTGCCGGGACCTGAAACTGTGATTGCTGGGAACTGAGGAAGAAGAAACTTAGTGCAAAAGAAAGCTCCGTGCATAGATCTGTTGCCCTAGTGCACAGACTTTTACTCGACCTGTGAATCTTTGTGCCAGGAATAAGGTCAGATATGAAGAAAGGAAGATCAGATCCGGAGAAAAGAAGCAAGATCTGAATGCTCTATGCTCTAAGAAAAGTAAAAGTGGAAATTTATGAAATAAAGAAGTCAGATCTGCAGAAAAGAGGTAATATCTATAAGCTCTGTGCTCTAATAAAGGTAAGAATAGTCAAAAGTCCTTAGATCTGGAAGCTTTGTGCTTTGTAGAAGTAAGAAAAGTGAAACTTTTTGTCTCTAGAGCATGGATCTAGGTATGCTTGATATATTCTGTCCTAGCTTAAAAACTAGGGCATTAATAAATGAAAGAAAGTTTGATATGAATAGATCTGATAAATATAATGATAGATATGTTATACCTATGCATCGAAAGAATGTCTGGACTAACAGGTGGATACAGGATCCTAGAAAGAAATTTTTGCAGGCTAGCCATTATGATCCTAGCGCGTAGTACAAGAAGAGTTGGGAATCATTGAAGAGAAAGAGAGGATTAACTCTTTGTTACAGTTGCAGAAGACCAGGACATCTTACTAAGGAATGCCCTGGGAGAAAACCTAGTTGTCTCTGTTGCAAATCTTTGGACCATGACGTATTGGATTACCCTAGAATGATCACTAAGTTGGACAAGATGAATGTGAATCAATAAGACCAGAAGGAAGATCCATAAAAGGCAAAAACACAACAAGAATCAAAGAAAATATTAATACAGATAAAAGAAACCCTGAAGGAACATAAAGATGTTCGATTACCAGAGATCTTCAAAGAAAAGGAGCAAGTTGAAGGAAGAATAGGGGACTTCGACATTGACTATATTTTTGATGAAGAAACACAAGTGAACATTATGCCAGAAAGAACTTGGGAAGCTATAGGAAAGCCTACCATGATCCCTTCCCTAGGAGGAACAAGTTTATTTAGAGGAAAGCTAGTAAACCTATGTGGAAGGCTCACCTGGATACCTATGACTGTCAATGGAACTTCGACACAGGAAGACTTTGAGATTAATAAATTTGTTGAAGACAACGCCCCGTTTACCATGCTCATAGGAAAACCTTGAATTGATAGAGAAAGAGCCAGACAAAAAGAGGAAGAAGAAGTTTTGGAGCAGAAGAAGCAAGAGTTAAAAGACTTTATGACCAGAAGGATCACGCACTTGATTGAAGAATAGAAGAGAAGATCGTAGATATTTAATACTAGAAACTCTGATGTCGAGGCTAAGAGAACACTAGAGGATCCACATAAGATTGAGTTACCTATTTTTGATATAGAAGAAGTATTACCCAGGAACCCTAGGAAATAATTTCAACAGCGCGAAGCAACTAAGACCATAGAAGATAAGCATCAGAATGGTAAAAGAATTAATGAGATGAAGCTCACTGGGAAGAAGGCTAGAAAGTTAAGAAAGAAAAGGGCTAATACTGTAAGGTTACAAGAGGTTCTAGAGGATACTTCGCAGCAAGAAAAAATGCAGAATTGGAGCTTTGCCGAGATATTAGAACAACGACATAGAGTACTTCGCCATGATGAAGCAATATAGCCGTTGGGGCCGATATATCTATTCGACTTCTGCTTTGAACGAGCAGAAAAGAAATAAAGGTTCGTCATCCAACTGTTGGAAAGCACCATAACGGGTCGAACAAGAGTTAATTAAGGATCATAACCGTTGCCAGCAAACCATTGCTAAGTTTCCCTACTTAGTCCATTGCGCCACGCACCAAGAATACTTTTTTCTAAGTGAGAATTTGAGCACGAAACCTGAAATTAATTCACCCTGAGATCATTGCATTGTTCCCATATTATTCACTGTAGTCCCTGAATTCCTTTCACACCCGAGCTAGCTGACCCAAGCTTGTATGTCAGACGAACTCAACGCTGCTGAGAAAGTAGTTGAAGAAGTTTTAATTGACTTAATGACTTAGAGAGTCATGTCGGAGCGAGGAGTGTCTACAGGTGTACATGCATCATCCTCGAGAGCATTTCCAGCTTCCCCCTCCACTGCTCGAGCAAGACCATCCCGACCACCTTTGGAAAGATGATCTAAGCTCGAAAACGACTTCGCCACTCTGAAGATGATCCCAAGTAGCTTGCCTAAGTATATCCCACCACTAAGCATCATAGTGAATCGAGACATTGTACCTGGAGACTTCGACTATGCTTTGGTCACTGCGTACATCCCGAAAGGGGTGCGCGCAGTTCGTGCTGACCAGGATAAGCTCACAACGCTGAAATTTAGTGATTTTAACCTTGTAGATCGCAAAGTTTACAATATGCTATCCCTGCACAAGTACTTAACTATCACAAAATGGGGGAACCCAAATATTTTCCCTCAACAATGGAACCATAACCTCGCACAGTCAACCCTCCTCAATGTAATGAATATTCCTCATTTCAGGAGCCATCAGGAAGTGAATGCATGCGTCAGATTGTTGCTGTCCTACTACCACGGAGGATACTTATGGTTGGATCATCGCATCATGGTGGATCCGATTCTGATCAATCAGATCATAGGGCTAAGCATGCAGGTCCTTGACCCTCAGGAGTTTTACCCTGGAAAGATCGTAGATCGCGCTCACCCAGCGAATAAAAGACACAAATGGCGATGTAGAGAAGGGCACACGAGGCTACAAGGTAGCCTCCATCGAGAATGCAACAGTGCACCTCGGTTTCCAGATGATTGCAGAGAAGTTAGTTCGCAAGAACAAACCCACAGAGGTGATTGGATTTGTAGTTGACCTCGCAGGGAAGTGCGCGGAGGGACTACAAATGAATTGGGTGAAGTACCTTGTAAATCAGCTAGAGCTTGACTACAGAGAAGCGCAAGACCAAGGGTATGTGTTCCACTTTAGTTGGTTTCTCATACTCATCACTTTCATCGCCTGGGAGCTACCAAGAGGTGCCACTTTTCTGGAGATCGAACCCTTCGAACCACTAGCTGCAAATTTCTGTACGCTGTGGTACACCTGTGACATGAACAAGCAGTGGCAGTCCAATGCCATCTTACACGGTTATTACAACCAATTTAAGAATGCAATCCAGTCTACACCATGCCTCACACCAAACACACTTCATAGGTTTAGACCTTTGATCAAATTCAACTCAGACCGCCACTTCACCTATATCACAATGCACGCTGATGAGCACAAACAACAACTCCAGTCATACTACTAGTTGACAGAAGAAAACTTCGAGAAAATTACCAAGGAATGGTCGGTGGACCTCCTTGTTCCAGTGCACCCCGCAGAAATATTCGATGTGGAAAGCCCTGAAGCTATACTGGATACACCTGGACCGAGCAAGACTAATAAGGATGATGAAGTTCAAGATATCCATAACACATCCACGAAGACTACTTCGATCTCACCTGCGCAGGGAGGTGATGGTGAAGAACTAGGTGGCACAGAGGTTGAGCAAAACAAAGGCGAGGTTACTCCACCTAGAGAGTATGAGGATCCCTCTAAGAAAAGGAAGGTCACCCCACCAAATCCCTCATCCCAAAAGAAAACTAAGGCCACCCGGACTACGTTTAAGACTACCCTCACACAGGATGACTTCGACTTCTTGATCACTGTGATGAATGATGCCTCACTAGAGATCGTAGAAAGGCAAGAAGCAAAGCAGAAAGAGATATTCAGCCGACTCATGGGTGAACTTCAAGAAGTGCAGCTGGAACTCCAGTCCAGCCGAGATGTTTCTACTACACCCTTGACGACGGGAACATCAGGAACAAATGATGAGCCCACCTAATTACACCAAATTGTCGAGAAAGTCGAAGCTTGCCTTCGACAAACTCAAGAAGAGACAATGCAAGCCACCCATGGTTTGTGACAAGTACAGAGTGCACTTATAGTACAACAGAGGAAGGAATAACATGACCAGCGTGCCTTACAAGTGAAGTGGGAGGAGGAGAAAACATAGTTACAGCAGAGAAAGGACTAATTGCTAGCAGAGCAACTTGACGTACAGGAACGCGTTCACAAAGAACTTTGCTCTGTGATGGTCATTGAAGTGAAAATTGAAGAACATGTCCCACAACAGGTGGCACAACGTGAAGAAGTAATCCAACAATTTCAGTAGCGCATCGCAGATCTGGAACTTCGTATCGTGCCTGAGACTCCCCAAGAAGTCAGAGATCTAAGGGAGGCAACTGCCCGTAGCACAGTTGACAGGTTAAAAATCTTGGCTTTGGAATGTAAGTAGATGAGCACTAGAAGCGCCCAAAATTATGAGAACCTCACAAAGAACCCATAATTGCAAACATTAGAGGTGCAACTCCAAGAAGCAAAGCAACATGCAGATACGCTACAGGTGCAGCTGAAGGCCTTGACCCCAGTTGAAAGAATGAAGCAATTTCTAAAATAACGCACCGTCCAACAATAGGTACACATGCTGCAAAGTAAAGTGATGGAAGTCTCTCAATGACTTCAACCACTCCAAGAGAAATCATGCCAACTATTCACTGAAGTTGAGAGTTAGGCAACCAAGCTTGAATAGGTTGTCATCACTGCAAAACAATGCATGGAAGGACCAATAAATCACGCAGTGATCATGGAGTTCACTGAGAAAGAGGCTGTTGCACTACAGTAGGTCGAAGTAGCTCGGGCCAAGCTCAAGACATTCAAAGCGGAGTTGATCAGACCAGAGTGACTCGGGATGAGTCACAAGTGAGTGTTGGGGGCCTGTTGGCCCTTGACCAAGTTTTGAGGAACACTTGGTCATATTGGACCATTTTTGGACTTCGACAGCCTATCAAAGATGGAGCGCCAGGCAAAGCAGAGATCACGGGATCTCGACCCACTTTTGGGGCCCTTTTAGGGTTTTGGGTTAATGTAATGGGAAAGGGATGTCGGTCCATGGGTTTACCCATGTTTAGGCCTATTTTGTAAAGTATAAATAAGTAGCTAAGCAATGTAAGAGAGGGAGAAGATAAGTTAAGTGATAGTAAAATCTTTGTGTATATTGTGTGACCGACTTGCAGAGCTGAGTGCAAGTGCTGTAAGTGCTAAGTGCATGGATTGTAAGAAGGCTCTGTGCTAGATCTACTAAGGGAAGGAGGATCTGGGGAGGTGCGCACAAATCTCCTGTCCTATGCAGAGTACAAGTGTGAGATCTGTGCTGTAACCCGATTGACCAAAGCTAATAAAGAAGAAAGAAGACTTTGTGTATGTAGCCCGAGGGTGGGGGTGAACCACGGTAACTCTGTGTGTTATGCTTGGTGCTTCAACTTAATGTGTTGATTTCTTTCCATGTGTTATGCTTTGATATGATTATGCTATGTGCTTTTCTATGATACTCTTAGATAGATCCACTTTGCTTTGTGCTTTTTAGATGTATGGGTGTAGATCTGACATATATGAAAGTGCTGAGTGCTAAACCTATTTTGTTGTTGCTAAGTGCTAACTTAAACTAGATCTAAGTGAATGATGTGGTGCTCTGTGCCATCTATGAAGTGCCTTGAGGGTTAAATACTGATGAACGATCTTTGCTAAAGTACTTGCTAAGAGTAAGAATCACAGATCTGTGTCCCAACTAAGGTTGCAGACACCTGAGTCTTGCAACCACCCCTACCNCGCAGGTGTTGCCGAAAGGGCCAATAGTTAGGGTTTTGTTGGTGTGTTGTTGAAGCATTGAACCTTGGGTCAGCCCCTGTGCCAACAAATGGTTCCGTTGCCGGGACCTGAAACTTTGATTGTTGGGAACTGAGGAAGAAGAAACTTCGTGCAAAAGAAATCTCTGTGCATAGATTTTTTTCCCTAGTGCATAGATTTTTACTCGACCTGTGAATCTTTGTGCCAGGAATAAGGTCATATCTGAAGAAAGGAAGATCATATCCGAAGAAAAGAAGCGAGATCTGAATGCTCTATGCTCTAAGAAAAGTAAAAGTGGAAATGTTTGAAAGAAATAAGTCAACTCTGCAGAAAATAGGTAATATCTGTAAGCCATGTGCTCTAATAAAGGTAAGAATAGTAAAAAGTCCTTAGATTTGGAAGCTTTGTGCTCTATAGAAGTAATATAAGTGAATTTTTTTTTCTCTAGAGCATGTATCTAGGTATGTTTGATAGATTCTGTCCTAGCTTAAAAACTAGGGCATTAATAAATGAAAGAAAGTTTGATATGAATAGATCTGATAAATATAATGATAGATATGTTATACCTATGCATCGAAAGAATTTCTGGACTAACAAGTGGATGCAGGATCCTAGAAATAAATTTTTGCAGGCTAGCCATTATGATCCTTGCCCACAGTATAAGAAGAGTTGGGGATCATTGAAGAGAAAGAGAGGATTAACTCTTTGTTACAGTTGCAGAAGACCAGGACATCTTGCTAAGGAATGCCCTGGGAGAAAACCTAGTTGTCTCTGTTGCAAAGATTTGGACCACGACGTATTGGATTTCCCTAGAATGATCACTAAGTTGGAGAGGCTGAATCTGAATCAAGAAGACCAGAAGGCAGATCCAGAAAAGGCAGAAACCCAACAAGAATCAGAGAAAATATTAATACATATAAAAGAAACCCTGAAGGAACATAAAGATGTCCGATTACCATAGATCTTCATAGAAAAGGAGCAAGCCGAAGGAAGAATAGGGGACTTCGACATTGAATGTATTCTTGATGAAGAAACACAAGTGAACATTATGCCAGAAAAAAAACTTGGGAAGCTATAGGAAATCTTGCCATGATCCCTTCCCTAGGAGGAACAAGTTTATTCAGAGGAAAGATAGTAAACCTATGTGGAAGGCTCGCCCGGATACCTATGAATGTCAATGGAACTTCGACAAAGGAAGACTTTGAGATTAATAAATTTGTTGAAGACAATGCCCCGTTTACCATGCTCATAGGAAAACCTTGGATTGATAGAGAACAAGCCAGACGAAAAGAGGAAGAAGAAGTTTTGGAGCAGAAGAAGCAAGAGTTAAAAGACTTTATGACCAGAAGGATCGCGCACTTGATTGAAGAACAGAAGAGAAGATCGCAGATATTTAATACTAGCAACTCCGATGTCGAGGCTAAGAGAACACTAGAGGATCCACAGAAGATTGAGTTACCTATTTTCGATACAGAAGAAGTATTACCTAGGAACCCTAGGAAATAATTTCAACATCGCGAAGCAACTAAGTCCACAGAAGATAAGCATAAGAATGGTAAAAGAATTACTGAGATGAAGCTCACTGGGAAGAAGGCTAGAAAATTAAGAAAGAAAAGGGCTAATACTATAAGGTTACAAGAGGTTCTAGAGGATACTTCGCAGCAAGAAAAAATGCAGAATTGGAGCTTCACCGAGATATCAGAACAACGACATAGAGTACTTCACCATGACGAAGCAATATAGCCATTGGGGCCGATATATCCATTTGACTTCTGCTCCGAACGGGCATAAAATCAATAAAGCTTCATCATCCAATCGTTGAAAAGTGCCATAATGGGTCAAACAAGAGTTAATGAAGGATCATAACCATTGCCAACAAACCATTGCTAAGTTTCCCTACTTAGTCCATTGCGCCACGCACTGAGAATACTTTTTTCTAAGTGAGAATTTGAGCATGAAACCTGAGATTAATTCACCCTAAGATCATTGCATTGTTCCCATATTATTCACTATAGTTCCTGAATTCCTTTCGCACCCGAGCTAGCTAACCCAAGCTTGTATGTCAGATGAACTCAACGCTACTGAGAAAGTAGTTGAAATTTTTTTAATTGATTTAATGAATAAGAGAGTCATGTCAGAGGGAGGAGTGTCTATAGGTGTACATGCATCATTATCAGGAGCATTGCCAACTTCCCCCTCCACTACTCGAGCAGGACCATCCCGACCACCTTCGAAAAGGCGATCTAAGCTCGAAAACGACTTTGCCATTGTGAAGATGATCCCAAGTATCTTGCCTAAGTATATCCCACCACTAAGCGGCACAATGAATCGAGACATTGTACCGAGAGACTTCAACTATTCTTTGGTCACTGCGTATCTCCCGAAAGGGGTGCGCACAGTTCGTGCTGACTAGGATAAGCTCACAATGATGAAATTTAGTGCTTTTAACCTTGGAGATCGCAAAGTTTACAGTATGATAGCCCCGCACATGTACTTAACTATCACAAAAGGGAGGAACCCAAAGATTATCTCTCAACAATGGACCCATAACCTCGCACAGTCAACCCTCCTCAATGTAATGAAGATTCCTCATTTTGGGAGCCATCAAGAAGTGAATGCATGCGTCGGATTGTTGCTGTCCTACTACCATGGAAGATACTTATGGTTGGATCGCCGCATCACGGTGGATTCGATTCTGATCAATTAGATCACAGGGCTAAGCATACAAGGCCCTGACCTGTAAGAGTTTTACACTGGAAAGACTGCAGATCGCGCTCTCACCCAACAAATAAAAGACACAAATGGTGATGTAGAGAAGGGCACGCGAGGCTACAATGTAGCCTCCATCGAGAATGCATTAGTGCACCTCGGTTTCCAGATGATCGCAGGGAATTTAGTCTGCAAGAACAGACCCACATAGGTGACTGGATTTGTGGTTGAGCTCGCAGGGAAGTGCACAGAGGGACTACAAATGAACTGGGTGAAGTACCTTGTAAATCAGCTAGAGCTTGACTGTAGAGAAGCGCAAGACCAAGGGTATGAGTTCCACTTTAGTTGGTTTCTCATACTCATCACTTTCATCTCCTAAGAGCTACCAAGAGGTGCCACTTTTCTGGAGATCGAACCCTTTAAACCACTGGCCGCAAAGTTCTATACACTGTGGTACTCCAACGACATGAACAAGCAGTGGCAGTCTAATGTCGTCTTCCACACTTATTACAACCAATTGAAGAATGCAATCCAGTCTACACTGCACCTCACACCAAACACACTTCATAGGTTTAGACCTTTGATCAAATTCATCATGGACCGCCACTTCACCTATATCACAACGTGCGCTGATGAGCACAAACAACAACTCCAGTTGTACTACAAGTTGACAGAAGAAGACTTGGATCAAATTACCAAGGAATGGTCGATGAACCTCCTTGTTCTAGCGCACCCCACAGAAATATTCAATGTGGAAAGCCCTGAAGCTATACTGGATACACCTGGACTGAGAAAGACTAATAAGGATGATGAAGTTCAAGATATCCATAGCACATCCACGAAGACTACTTTGATCTCACTTGCGCAGGGAGGTGATGGTGAAGAACTAGGTGGCACAGAGGTTGAGAAAAACAAAGGCGAGGTTACTTTGCCTAGAGATGAGGAGGATCCCTCTAAGAAAAGGAAGGCCACCCCACCAAATCCCTCATCCCAAAAGAAAACTAAGGCCACCCAGACTACGTTTAAGACTACCCTCACACAGGACGACTTCGACTTCTTGATCGCTGTGCTGAATGATGCCTCACTAAGAAGTGAAGTAGGAAGAGATATTCAGTCGACTCACAGGTGAACTTCAAGAAGTGCAACAAGCACTCTAGTCCAGCTGAGCCATTTCTACTACGCCCTTGATGACGACAACAATAGGAACAGACGATGAGCCCACCCAATTACGCCAGATTGCTGAGAAAGTCAAATCTCGCCTTCAACAAGCTCAAGAAGAGACAACGCAAGCCACCCATGCTTTGTGACAAGTACAAAGTGCACTTATAGTACAACAGAGGAAGGTAGAACATGACCAACTTGCCTTACAAGCGAAGTGGGAGGAGGAGAAAGTACAATTATAGCAGAGCAAGGACCAATTGCTAGCAGAGAAACTTGATGTACAGGACCGAGTTCACAAAGCACTTCGCTTTGTGATGGTCATTGAAGTGAAAATTGAAGAACGTGTCCCACAGCAGGTGGCACAGCGTGAAGAAGTAATCCAACAACTTCATGAGCGCATCACATATCTGGAACTTCATACCTTGCCCGAGACTCCCCAAGAAGTCAGAGATCTAAGGGAGGCAACTGCCCGTAGCGCAGTTGACAGGTTAAAAAACTTGGCTTTGGAATGTAAGCAGCTGAGAACTAAAATCACCCAAAATTATGAGAACCTCCCAAAAAACCCATAATTGCAGACATTAGAGGCACAACTCCAAGAAGAAAAGAAACATGAAGATACGCTACAGGCGCAACTGAAGGCCTTGACCCCATTTGAAAGAATTAAGCGATTTCGAGAACAACGCACTGTCCAACAACAGGTACACATGCTACAAAGTAAAGTGTTGGAAGTCTCTCAAGAAATTCAACCACTCCAAGAGAAATCATGCCAACTATTCACTGAAGTTGAGAGCTAGGCATATGAGCTTGAACAGGTTGTCATCACTGCAGAACAACGCATGGAAGGATCAATAAATGATGCAGTGATCCATGAGTTCACTGAGAAAGAGGCTGTCGCACTACAACAGGTTGAAGTAGCTCGGGCCAAGCTCGAGACATTCGAAGCAGAGTTGATCAGACTAGAGTGACTCGGGACAAGTCATAGGTGAGTGTTGGGGGCCTGTTGGCCCTTGACCAAGTTTTGAGGAACACTTGGTCATATTGGACCATTTTGGACTTCGACATCCTGTCAAAGATGGAGCGCCAGGTGAAGCAAAGATCACAGGATCTCGGCCCACTTTTGGGGTTTTGGGTTAATGTAATGGGAAAGGGATGTCGGCCCATGGGTTTACCCATGTTTATGCCTATTTTGTAAAGTATAAATAAGTAGCTAAGAAATGTAAGAGAGGGGGAAGATAAGCTAAGTTCTAGTAAAGGCTTTGTGTATATTGTGTGACCGACTTGCAGAGCTGAGTGCAAGTGTTGTAAGTGCTGAGTGCACAGATTGTAAGAAGGCTCTGTGCTAGATCTACTCGGGGAAGGAGGATCTGGCGAGGTGCACACAGATCTCCTGTCCTATGCGGAGTACAAGTGTGAGCTCTATTCTGTAACCCGATTGACCAAATCTAATAAAGAAGAAAGAAGACTTTGTGGACGTAGCCCCAGGGTGGGGGTGAACCAAAGTAACTCTGTGTATTATGCTTGGTGCTTCGACCTAATGTGTTGGTTTCTTTCCATGTGTTATGCTTTGATATGATTATGCTATTTTCTTTGCTATTATACTCTTAGATAGATCTACTTTGCTTTGTGCTTCATATATGTATTGGTGTAGATCTGACATATATGAAAGTGCTGAGTGCTAAACCTATTTTGCCGTTGCTAAGTGCTAACTTAACCTAGATCTATGTGAATGTTGCGGTGCTCTGTGCCATCTGCAGAGTGCCCTGAGGGTTAAATACTAATGAATGATCTTTGCTAAAGTACTTGCTAAGAGTAAGAATCACAGATCTGTGTCCCAGCTAAGGTTGTAGACACTTGAGTCTTGCAACCACCCCTGCCTCTACCTCGGGTGAGACTTCATTTGCTTCGCAAGTGTTGCCGAAAGCACCATGTAGTTAGGGTTTTGTTGGTGCGCTGTTGAAGCGTTGAACCCTGGGTATGCCCCTGTGCCAACACAAACCAAAAGCAACCTAAAAAAATATTGTTTAGGGGCTCTACCCCCTTGTGAGCCCCCCACTGCACTCGATGCAACATGACAATGCATAGAATTAATCATGCAAAGAATATAACACATACCCAACATCTACCCCATCCTTATGTCTCCCCAACAAGGAAATAATGTAAGTTCTGTATAGGACTACATGGCTCACATTAAGATCTCCTTGTATGAAATTTATGTTGCCACCCTATGACCCAAAAGCAAACTTAATACTCATTTCTTCGAGATCAAACCCTCTATCCTTAGATATCCATTGTCACTAGACCATATCCTTGGGTGAAGGAGGTTCTTATTTATAAAAAACATAATTGAGAGGTGGTGCTTTGGTTGGGGCTTCAAATCAACATGCAAATTCAAATAGGGAAGAGGTGGAGGATGTTTCTAGGGATAGAAAAGAGAAGGTTCATGCAGTGAAGATGAAAAAAGGAAACAAAAAGATCGTATTGAGTGAGGATATATATTTGGATCATATCCTCCATTATCAAGAATTGGCTTTGGTAGGAAAGTTTATTAAAGACATATATTGGAGAATGCAGTGAGCCATTGCATTCAAATATCTTGAAGGCCAATGTTGGAGTATACATAAACTCTTTACTTATAGGAATAAGGTTGGATACTATTTTTTTAATTTTTATCTCGGAAGGATGTGGAGGCTCTCTGTGAACACAACTAGTTCTAGAGTAATTCATATCTAACCCTAAAGGAGAAGTCTCCTTATTTTGAGTCCCTCCAAGAAAAGAACAATGCACAATCCATTTATGTAAAGCTTCCATCTCTACCCATTGAACTATGGAAGTAAAATAATTTTGTTCTTATTGGAAACAAATTAGGGAGGTACATTGGAATATATGAGAGAACAAAAGCTTATACCTACAAGTTGGTGGCAAGAGTTTGTATAGAGATGGATATAAGAGAGAGTATTCCAACTTCAATGGATATAGTTATGGTTAGTGGTCGATCAACCAAATCCTCTACTATTAAATTATACACTTTTGGTGCACAACATGTAGGAAATGTGGTCATATCAAAAGAGATTGCCCCACTAGTATTTTAGAAGGTTATTGAAAAGTTCACATTGAAAGGTGTAATGTATAGTTCCTTTGAGGATGTTCATGCCAACATAAATAAGAATCTTGGAATGAAGAAAGTCTAGAGGTTATTTGGGGAGCAAAAAACAAATCATGTAATGATGCTTACCAAACTTGATGGAATAGCTCAAGTGGTTGAGTGCTTTGAGCTTCGTGGAGGAGGTCTTGGGGTCAATCCCCTAGGTTGGTTTCCTTTGTTGTGTGACTCACAATGTCCCTATTGGGTTAGGTGAAATAATCATCACCGACTAGCTTACACTAGGTACCATTTGTGAAATGTGGATAACTATCTAGGGTTTTCCCTATGAGGTTTTCCTTGAAAAATAAATGTAATTAAACTTACTAGAGGTATACATAGAGAATCCATGAAAATTCCCATAAAATTTACCCAAATAAACAATTTTTTATGGTTTTTCCTAAATAATCCTTTGATGGAGAGGTTGGAAACCTTGAGAAGGTGTCTTCACTTTAGGTTAGACCCTTAAGAAGTCTAGGGGTATTATAACTACTTGGAATAAGAAATGTAGACTAGTTTCTTCAAATTTACTACAATCTGCCATAAGAAAAAAAAAATCCACTCTTTAGATATGGATAAGTCTTTTTCCATTCTAAATGTATATGGCCCATATGTTAACAAGGAGGATTACTGGGAAAATATCCTAAACCATGATTGTGTTAAAAGAGAGGAAGTATATATCATTGAAGGGGACCTATAATTTACCCTAAAGAGAAGTGAAGTATTGGGGGAATCAAGTAGGCTATAAAATATAGTTGATTTGCTAGTGCATAAATTGGAGGAAAGTAACTCAAGTGTTGTGGAACCCTTTAATATCACTCCAACGTAGAGGAACAAAAAACTAGGGGATGATGATATATCCAAAAAAATAGATATATTTATTATAGAAAAGAGTATTTTGGTGGAAGTTGATAAGATTAGGTCTTAGGTTGGTAGTGTGACTTGCTTAGATCATTTCCTTATCTTTTTACAACTAGAGAAAACTCTTAGATCATTTCCTTATCTTTTTACAACTAGAGAAAACTGATCAAAAGTTTCCAAGCCCATTCAAATTCAATTCATATTGGTTACAAAAGGAAGAATATCAGATCCTAATTAAGAGGAATGGGTTCCTTATAACCCATTTGTTGAGGGATCAATAATGGATCATTTCAATGAGAAATTAAAAAGGGTTAAAATATGACCGTGGAGTGAGAAAACATAACTATAGGAATTTTCAACTATACATTTGGACATAGAAGAACATATTTCTTAGATACATGAGGCAAATGAGAATGGGATCCTTAATGAAGATGATTAATTGATTCTTAAGATATTGGGAGCTCTCTTAGATTGGGAATAAGCTTAATGAAGACAAAAGAGTAGGGCTACTTAGCTAGCTCAAGAGGAAACAAACACAATTGTTTTCTAATTATGCTAATATGAGAAAAAATAAAACACTATATGGGATGTTCATGCATTGAATGCTTCTAGAGTTTCAAGCTTTAAGGAAGTGGTAGATGTGGTGGTGTCTCATTTCGTAAATACTTTTAAGTAACATCCAAGGGAAAATGTGGATCATCATAAATCTCTCATCATTCTTCCCAAGGTTTGTTAATGATGAACACACTGATTTTTTGATGGATGAAGTGACAAAAGAGGAGTTGAAAGATGTTTTTCATTTTTTTAGAAAGATAAAAGTATGTCCTTTGCTGGATGACCCATACAATGTTATTTGGTATTTTATGATCTCTTGGAGGAGGATGTTCTAGGGGTGGTATAAGAATCCAAGGTTTTTGGGAAATTCATAAGGGAACTCAATACTACATTTTTGACTTTGATTCCAAAAAATGATGCTTTTGACTCCTTTTAGGATTTTAGGCCCATCTCACCATGTAATTCCATAATTTACAAAAATATCTCCAACATAATAGCTACAAGGTTGAAATCCATACTATCAAAGGCCATTTCCATGGAATAGATTATTTTTTTGAGTGGTAGAATAATTCATTATTTTTGTAGGGTGGCCCAAGAAGTTTTACATAATATTAAAACAAGGAAGAACCATATTTTTTCATCAAACTTGAATTGTCCAAAGCATAATATAGGGTGTGCTAGTTGTATATAGAGATCATGTTTATCCATGTTGATCTAAATTATTGTTATGTGTTTTTTCGCTCACAGGGATCTCACTAAGCAAATCAGTAAGATCTCCCTAGGACTAGCCCATAAATCCTATACTGTTAGGATATTTAGACACTTAGGAGTTAGTTAAGATCTACTTGGTCTAATGTGTTGTTGGGTAAAAGTGTGTTTGTTACGAGGAAAATCTCTCTATGGCTAGTGTTGGATCATGTTGTCATTGATGCCAATGGTTTGATTGATTGATTTGATTGATTTCAAAGGATTGATTGATTGATGATTGATGTAATATAATATGTATTGTCCTTGATGAGAATGCATAGATGAAGATGGATCAATGAGTTGTCATTGATACATGATAAACATGGATCGATGTGGTTTCATTGGTATGTGATGCATTGTTGGAAAAATGTATAGATGACTCATTATTGTCTTATCATGATTGATAAGGTGTACAAACAGATGAACTCCAAAGTGGTCTCCTTATGGTGAAATCCCTCACGGGAAGACGCTTTGCGGATTGAGTTATCCTAGAAGAATGGTTGGAGGACCCATGCTTGTATATGGAATAACAAGATGAAGATCAAGGAAATTGTTGGTGAAACTATCCTAGATGGAT
>SNQJ01S0062600.1:6984-40988 GCA_010110895.2 Picea sitchensis
CTTAGATCATCACCAACTACATTCATAACCACGCTGCTCACATGGTATTTACCCTTGAGTTGAATCGCTCGCTAAATGCCTTATTTTCCCTGATTGAGTGGTCACATGATTCACATGGAATTCTCCCCCGAGTTCAATTGCTCGCTAAATGGCTTATTTTCCCCCGACAGAGAAATAACAGGATTCATATGGGCTACGTTGATCAAGGTCGACTGGTCAAGTAGAGCCATTATTTTCTGAACTACGCTCATGAGCTTTCTTACAAGCATATAGTTCCACGTGCTATCCATGCATACAAATTTTACGGATGTTGAAGCATGGGTCCTTTCCCACGTACTTTCATACTCAACTGCAAGGCAGGTGTTGCCGCTATACGACCTTTGTTTAAGATGATCTCAATCCGGGTGGATTCTCATGATTCTTTGAGAGCAAAGGCTTTCTCCGACTTTTGATTTGGTGCACATACCCTTAATTTGCAACCAAATTTAGAAAGTGTAAAAGAAACCTTGCAAAAAATATTCTCTATATTAATGTCGTTATTGGACATGGAGTATATTATGTAAACAAAATCATGTGTAAATGATATTCTRCAAASAGAGCTCTCATCARAGAAATATCGACTAGTTAATGCGTATATAATATACTCTTTTCTAAACTTGATGATTAGCCTTTTACCATTTATAAYCTTTCACCGTTTYTGTATGAATAWGTATTGAGCACCYCGATTTCGGCCTTTCAATAAGACTTAATATTTACGATGTCTACTCTATCTTTCCCTCWTAAATAGTCACTATTATCTGTCTAGATTTTCTTCTCGTGGAGTCTATAAGATACAAAATACCCTTATTCGAGATTGTGGGTTAATACAATACAGTTGAAACAGGTRTTTCATGGGAACTATGAAATTATTCGAATAAAYCTCATTTGCAGAAAGCCTACGTGGTATCGTTTATAAAGAAAAGAAATATGCTCTACCCGAATATGGCCGGGCCGGGGTATGCTTTCTCAAGAATATATTCTCTTCGGATATTTTTCCATTGTCCTATACACCAGCACAGCCGACTCGCGGCTGAAAGGGTTCCATTCAGAACAAGAGCTGTGACTGAGCCTACTCCAATACAGAGTACATATAAAACGTTCGTGCAGGTCGTGGCATCAAACGACCTTTCAGATATAAAAAATGAATGAGTGTCACCAAAATGAAACGTGTGCAGAGTGTTTTTTAATGATCTAAACATGTCCTGTATATATTTTAATCCTCCTTAATCATTTGAACGTGGCAATTATGTATTTTTACAGTAAATTTATAATGTGATTAGGTAAATGTAAAAAAGTAAACATGTTAATGGATGCCTTCATAAATGCAAGGAAGTTATGAACAATAAATCTGACGCATTGATTTTGGAGGACGATTAAGAATATGCCAACATCGTCAATGCTTAGCCATCAGATTAGAATTTAAGATTAAAAGATCATCAATTATGTCCATTGTCAATAGATGTACAATGATTAAATATTACAATTATTTATATCAATTTGTTTGCCATATATGTTTATGATGATTAAATAGTACAATGTTGATATCAATTTGTTTAGATAAAATAAGATTAAAGTTCAAGTTAAGAGTTGCAAAGCATCAAATTTATGTATTTTTAAAGATTTAGTTATTTGCAATGACAATTAGTTTAAATTGAATTGTTCATTGAATGTTGTATTTTTTAAATTAATTTATTTGTGGATTATATTAGATGTTGTTTATTTTTTCATTTTTTCATTTGAATCCAACAACATAAATCTGCATGAAATCACTATTTTTTGTTGTTTAAAAATCACAGAAGTACTCATATTTTACAGAAATAATCACTCAAATATATAGATATAACAATTTCTCATCGAATTTCAAAAAAATCCAAAAAAAATAATCATTTCGTACAAAATTTAGAAAACAACATTATATTCACCTCATTGTGGACCTTACCCATCGAACTGGGTTAAGCCCGACGAATAACATGCAGGGTCAGGGCTACGATGTGACTGCCTACTTTTTCCAGTACAATGACATCGTTACCTATGGTTTTGTTGCCAAAAAAACCCAAAAGATAGGAAGTATAGCCATAAAAATTAGTTTTTTTCCCTTTGCCCCGCTTCCAGGGTGTGCTAGTTTTAAAGTGCGGGACCAAATGTACCAAGGATTTGACATAACGATGAAGATCCAAGTCTGGTGAAGTGAAATAAGTGAATGCTGGAAGACTTTTGGGAATGATACAACATGGCCTGCACGTTGAAATATAACTACTCACGCTATTAATGAGGTGGATGAGCGAAGCTCCAAAAGAGTCATATTTGAATTATCAATCTAGTTTAGATAGATCATTTCTATATGTTTTAGAGATTTTTTTAGACATTTTTTGAGAGATATTCAAATTCTTATTATTATTATATATTTGTATTTTGTTTTAATGGATTATAAAAATAATTTTTAGAGGGGTAGTTTATACATATGTTTGGTGTGTTTGGTTGGCATTATATAGGGGATACTTTGAGTTATGTCACTCCTGGTGTATTGGATTCAAATAAACTTAAGAATTTAAGACATGTAAAATCTTGGCTAGTCCAACTACTAACAGGAACAAAAAAAAAAAGTAATTGATTTATTTCTGACAGTGAGTTCAGTTTAGGCGCTCAAAACACAAAGATAAATATGAATATTCTACCGTTAGGGTCTTATGATATAATTATCGGAATGGACTGGTTAGAGAGTCATAAAGAAGTTTTGGATTGTTATGAAAAAACACTCAATTACAAAGACGAAAGCGACATTGTTAGGACAATACAAGGCATACGAAAACCAATCTCAGTTAGGAAGATTTCAACAATGCAATTTAAGAAGTGCATGAGAAAAGGTTGTGAGATTTATGCTATCCAAGTGACAAATCTATTGGAAAAAGAAAATAAAACTAACCTAGAAGATTTTGTCATCTCATGATTTTAGAGATGTGTTTTTTGACAAAATACCTGAACTGCCCCTAAGGAGAGAGATAGAATTTTCTATCGATTTGATGTCTGGTTCAGCTACTATATCTAAGGCGCCCTACCAAATGAATTTACCCGAATTAATAGAATTAAAGATTCAACTACAAAAACTGTTGGACAAGGAATACATCAGGCCAAGTGTCTCACCAATCCTTTTTGTTAAAAAGAAATACGAAACTCTAAGATTATGCATTGATTACAGTCAATTAAACAAAATGATTGTTAAGAACAAATACCCCTACCTAGAATTAATGATCTATTTGATCAAGTGGGAGGGGAAAGGATCTTTTCTAAATTGGATTTAAGATCTGGTTATCACCAGGTTGGAATAAAAGATGAAGACATAAGTAAAACAACGTTCAGAACGAGATATGGACATTATGAATTTGTTGTTATACTGTTTGGTCTCACTAATGCATCGACAATATTTATGTGTTTAATGAACAACATATTCAGTCAGTACTTGGATAACTTTGTTTTGGTATTTATTGACGATATCCTAGTGTATTATAAAACATAAGAAGAACACGAAGAACATCTAAGGATAGTATTTCAAACTTTAAGAAAACACAAACTGTATGCTAAATTCGAAAAATGTGACTTTTATCAAAAGAAAATACAATACCTAGGACATGTAATATCTGAAGAAGGTATTGCAATCGACCCAGAGAAAATAAGAGCCATCATGGAATGGCCTATCCCTAAGGATGTAGCAGACATCTTATCATTCATGGGAATCACCAGATACTACCGCATATTTATAGAGGGATTCTCTAAGATTGGTTACCCTATCACATCTTTACAAAAGAAGGGAACCAAGTTTAATTGGTCACATAAATGTCACAACAGTGTGAATAAGTTAAAAGAATTGTTAACAACCACACCCATTTTAAGGGTAGAAGACCCGAATAAAGACTTCATAGTCTATGTGGATGTGAGAAAATAAGGTTTGGGAGGTGTCCTAACTCAAGAAGGGAAAGTTATTTGTTACTAGTCTCGAAAACTAAAAGAGAATGAATGAAACTACGTCACTCACGACTTAGAGTTAGCAGCTATCCTCCATACATTAAAGATTTGGCGACACTATATAATGGGCATAAAGTTTATGTTGTTGACTGATAACAGTGGTGTGAAATTTTTGTTTAGTCAACCAGACCTTAACGCAAGGCAAGCAAGATGGTTGGCCTTCTTGGGCGAATTTGATTTCGAGGTTAGACACGTTGAGCGAATTTGATTTCAAAAAAATCCCCAGAAAATAATCATTTTGTACAAAATTTAGACAACAACATTATATTCACCTCATCGTGGGCCTTACCCATCGAACTGGGTTAAGCCTGACGAATGACATGCAGGGTTAGGGCTACGATGTGACTGCCTACTTTTTCCAATACAATGACATCGTTACCTATGGTTTTGTTGCCAAAAAAACCCAAAAGATAGGAAGCATAGCCATAAAAAATAGTTTTTTCGACGTTCCCTTTGCCCCGCTTCCAGGGTGTGCTAGTTTTAAAGTGCGGGAACAAATGTACCAAGGATTTGACATAACGATGAAGATCCAAGTCTTGTGAAGTGAAATAAGTGAATGTTGGAAGACTTTTGGGAACGATACAACATGGCCTGGACATTGAAATATAACTACTCACGCTATTAATGAGGTGGATGAGCGAAGCTCCAAAAGAGTCGTCATATTTGAATTATCAATCTAGTTTAGATAGATCATTTATATATGTTTTAGAGATTTTTTTAGACATTTTCTGAGAGATATCCAAATTCTTCTTCTTATTATATATCTGTATTTTGTTTTAATGGATTATAAAAATAATTTTTAGAGGGGTAGTTTATACATATGTTTGGTGTGTTTGGTTTGTATTATATAGGGCTGTAGGGATGTAGTGTACAATACTCTTTTCCTATTCCCTCAATTGATATCAAAGAGGATTGAGAACAAATTTATCGACAATTTTGATAAAATGGAAGAGTAGAGTATAATACACAAATATTCAATTACCATAATATTAATATATTGGACTCTATTATATAGAGTGCACAGGTTGTTATCAGCTATAACTTATTCTAAAGATAAATGGAGAGGTTGAGATAATATCTCAACAACACAACAAACATGGATCTCACAAATCCAACTCTTAAACAACCTCCTAAGAATAAGATCACACAACTCAGGTAGAGATTGACTCTACTTCTCAATACATTAGCAAGCTTATTAGATAAGTAAGAACTATATATTCTAACAAATTTTATCAAATCCATTCCCATTTTGAAGTTACAAGATCGATGGAGGAAAATGCATTGGGATTTGAACCCAGCTGCATTAATCACGGAAGAGAAAGTTTGCATGGTATCGTGAGAGAGCTTTAAATCTGAGCAGAGGAAACTCAGATCCGTGCGACAACTTCAAATCACAGGAAGGATCGACCCAGGGAGAACACGGTCGGATTGTTGTAGACAAGGGAGAGACGTGCTTGCACATTTGTGTCTGAGTCCGTTGGTTAGGGAGGTAGGTCAGATTATTATTTCTAATTGCTATCATGATTTTAAGGAAGTTGATGTTATCTGCTTAAGGGGTCTGGATTAATGGACTTGCTCGAGAATGCATTTTTTCAAGAAATTTGGTTTGATTGTTGATGGTTTGGATTTGTATTAAATTAATTCACATCGAATTTTGGAGGGTTCGTATGTGGCGACAATATATTTTTATGATGAGGCTAAATTGATTGTATAACTTGTCTTTGAACCAGATTCGTTTTTTTGGACGTTCTATATTTTTCAACAATATATCAAAAGACTTTGGAAGCCCTACCTTTGTTTTGGTTTGGCACCTAAGATTTAATTTTGTTGGTTTATTTGGAGTAAATTTCAAGAGGGGGTATTCAAGCCTTTCAACACCATTGGTTGCAAGTATCATTGTAATAATCTAGTTCAATGGTTAGTTTGTACTAGTCAAAAAATCCATATAGGGAGTTTTTCTTCATCCAATCCTAAGGATCCAATTAGTTTGTACACGAGAATTCCCCACAAGATGAAATATTCAGAGGAGGCAGGTCATACGATGAAGTACTGAATAGAGTCCAAACTTTGTCACTAGATCAAAAGGACAACTTTTTCAATTTCCAAAAGAACAGGCGGAATAGCTTGCCTAAGGTATTATAGGGAGAACCAATAACACCTTCGTCTACACAGGAAGCTACACCTCAGGGTTTTGAGGCAGGAAGTTCCTACAAACAGGGTATTGAAGAAAACTTGAAGAACGTCGAAGTCTTGATGAAAGAGTTGGAGACTTCATTATCAAACCCATTGGACGCTCAAGATAAAGCTCAGATTAAATATTTTCTAAAAAAGGGGGAGTATACGTCTCCTTCTACACCAAACAAACCAGTTACCAATACAACAAAGAAACAAACGTCCACGGATATAGGTAACCCCATTTTTTCATTAACACCTTTGCAGCCAAGTCGTGGAAATCCCAGTTCCGAAGTCATCTTTATAGATGATCTTACCCCGATTTCATTCGAAGAAATGCCTCCTTCAGACTTCTTTTTCAGCAAGAAGAGGAAGGCCATAGTTAAACGAGAAACGCATCAGAAAGATGGTGCAATAGTAAAAAGGAAAAGAATGTTGTATGATGGACATAATCTAGAGGATTCAGAATTCGCTAAGGAGATGGCAGGCTCATTAGGTCCCTTCGCCATGACCAATCAGTGGTCAGTAGAAAATATAGCTAAGCAACTGAAACATAGAAAAGTGTTGGTAGGGTAGTTGCAAGACCAGATAATGACTATGGAACAAGATGTGAGAAATAATATGAACAAAGAGTTTGAACAAGTCAGAGCCTATGACAAACATCAGATCCAATAGCTGAAAGCTAACCTTGATGAGCTCTATCAAAGTTCACAGGCTAATAGAGGATTGGTCACTCAACAGGAAGAATTGATCAAGCAACTACAAGCCAAGATAGAATTGACTGAAGGGACAAAGTAGAGATGGCATATTTTTAGGCTCAAGCGTTGGAGGTACATGAAAATCTAGAATCAACCCAACAGGATCTCTTTACAAAAGTGGAAGCCATCCAAAATTGTTACCGGGTAATAGAGCTTTCCCTGAAGAACATTTACATTAAAGAAAGAGAAGCTCGTTAAGCTCGGGCAAAGTTTCAGGAGGCTATATTACTAGTACCAAAATATGATGTATCAGAGGTTCCTCGACTGTCTCTTTCTAAGAAAACCAGAGGCGGCACAATTTTGAAGGCCTGGGAAATAAATCTTGCCGAAAGAAAAAGATTGGCCAGAGAGGTAAACAAAGCTTGTCTAGAAGAAATATCTTCACTAGACAAAAGGCTATTGGATGTTGAAGAAATTACTATCTACGAAGCCCTGGGACAAATTGACATAGCAAAGAATCAATATATTTCTGGGACGAGCAAAGAAGAAGCCATGACAATGATCCAACAAATGAACCAAATTGATCTTATCCAAATAAACAAATGGATAGTAAACCCAAGCTTGCAGTTACAGGTCACATATTTGGGAGAAAAATAGATACAGGAAAGGTCGCCTCAGGTAGAAAAGAAGCTATACATTTTTTAAGCAAATGAAGCAATTGAACCTTCTGGATTGGTGGTCCAGTTAGCGAGTAGATGCATCCAATGTGTAGAATATGGGAAAGTAAGCACATCTAGAAACAAATGAGAAAATATGTGCAAACTATTCATACAGGTCAATATCAGATGCCAAATGTTTCCATGTTAAAGGACGAGGAGAAGAAACGTCTCTGCCAATAGACGAAGAGATAGAGGAGAAGGCTAATGGAACTTTTTTGGTTTTTACATGTTGTAATCTTATTCAAAAATATTTACTATTTTTAAATTATGAGAAGTCCAACCGTTTGTGGGTTGAGACCACTTTGTATAAATACAATTATTGAAGACTTATTAAAGGCTACTTCTTGTCGATTGTAAAAGATAAAACTCATCCTTATTGAGTATTAATACAAGTGCAGACAAAGATTCCAAGTTTTGTTTAATCCGGGTTATGTACTTCTTCTGTGTTTTCCAATATCTCAGCATTTCTTTAAGTATTTCCGTGATAAATGTATGATTCCAATTTAGTACAACAACTACTGAAATCATATTGCACCAGTAATTTTTTAAGAAAGCATTTTTTCCTCTGTATTTACTGTGAGTAAATCAAGACCTACAAGTTGCGTGGATTACTGTATTTTACACTTTATTCAAGGTTACACTATCTATTTTCTTATACTGCAACAGGGTGAAATTCTTCAGTAATTGATGCTTTGATTTGTTTTACAGTTTTGTATTTTCTTTCATACCATTCGATATTTCAATTTCAACTGAGAAACAAAATATGGCCTCTGTGTTGCCACACTGTTAATTTCATTTAAGGGGTTTTTCTCATATAACTAAGGTAGAAAAAGAACTTTTAAAAAACACTCTCATAACTTTCCTGATGCCTGGCATTATCCTTTGAGCCTTAAGATTAATTTCAGGACCAACATATTATTGGCGCCACTGCCAGGGACGGAGAAACGAAGTTATTTTTCCCTAGGAAAACGACAAGGTAATATTCTATCTTTGATAGTGAACAAATATTGAATACTCTATGAAGGATACTTTTATCTTTCACTTGGCGACTCCACCACAGATAAGCTGGCATTCGGTCGAAAGAATACCAGAAAGAACTCAGACGATCAACAGACCACACCTGTATCAGATCTTGAAAGGTTGTTAAAACAAAAGGGATACCTCAAGTCGACTACCGCATTGGTAGGTAAAAAGTAGCAACCCAAAGTTACACCAATCAATGCTACGGCTTTGGTTGAAAAACTAACTCCCGAAAAGAGTATCAAGCAAACATCCTCTACATAGGCATCAACTAGCAAGCCCAAGGTTAGGTGCCAGAACCTAGAGGAAGTCATACCCGAANCTCTTCTATACCCGTTGCTGTTAATTTTCTTCCTACCCGTCCTCACCAGAAGAAAAGGTTCCAGTTCTCTGAAACCCTGAAGAGCATACTTTATAACCTGATTAGTCTCCTGTCGGTTCCCCTATTTACACATCTTGTATGTCTAAGGAAACAGGTCCACATTTTCCTTTCCCTCCTCTTCTAGACTTTGTATCTCCTAATGATCATTTTCCTTATTTCCCTTTGCCACATCTCAAAGAAGTTGAAAGGTCAGCACTTCGGTCCCTAGAAGTTTTTGAAAACCCTCTTTTTAACTCCCTAAGTTCATCCCCCAGACTTCCAATGGCTACTGCTAGAGGATGAGGTGGTGTTGGAGGAGGAGGTGGTCAATGACAACCTCCACCCCCTAGGATATTTTCCAAAGTAGCGGCCAGATATGATCCCTTAATCCTTCCCCCCATCCTTCATGATTTACCTGAAAATTATATGAAGAACTTACCAAAATTTACGGGAGAAGGATATTTAACGGCCACATAACACATAACCTTTTTCGATCAGTTCGCTGATATCCTTGGCATTGAGCATGAGGATGTTTACTCAAGGATTTTAGTGAAAATTTTTGAAGGACAAGTCAGAATCTGGCTTCGAGGAATCTCGATAGGATCCCTACCATCATACGATGATTTAGAAAACTCTTTTTTAAGACAGAGGGGAGAAAAGAAAGACCATCTTTACTATTTGACCGAATTCGGGGCATTGAGAAAAAATAATTCTAAGTCGGTTCTTGAATTTACTCAGAGATTTAACAAACTTTATCAGAAAATTTCAGCAGAAGTTAAACCCTCTCAACCTGCAAAGAAGGTGACTTTTGCAGGGGCTTTTGAGCCCGACTTCGCCCTACTTTTAAGGGAAATAAGATCGGATACCCTCACATGTATGCAATACTACGCCATAGAGATCAAATAAAACATGATGGCATCTAGTAAACTCAAATCTAAGGTTGAGACATGAGCCTAAGAATCTAAATGCTTTAGGGAACAAGTAGGACCCTCCAGATCTGGGAAGTGTGCTGGAGAAAAAATGGAGGACATGGATAAGATAATCAAAGATTTTTCAAACAAAATCTCTAGAATGGAACTAGACCAAGCCAAACTTGACCCATTTTCTAGAAAATATTTCATGAGAAATCCTAACCCCTGAACCCAACAGAGACAAGTAAAAAACAAAGATCAAAAAATACAAGCTCCGTTTAAAACATAAAATTTTATAGGAGATGATATGCATAATTATGAGGGGTTAGAAGAGGACATAAAAAACCTTAGTGATGAAGACCAGGAACCTCATCTAACTAGACAGGAATATCTCTAGACCAAGAGCCCCTCTTTAATAATGAGGAAAGTATAAATAATCTAGGAGAGTCTACATATCAAGGAATTGCCGACTCCATAATGGATGAACTTCAACAGAAGTATAATTTAAGGCCCGGAGAAACGAATACTGCAAATAGTCCACCAAAAAATATTTTATCAAGAAACAAAGTGAATGAGGTGGTTATTACTAAACCACTAGTCGAAAAACAAGCTGCCCAAAACAGTTGAAACCAGAGTAACACAAACCAAGAAAACATAGAATATAGAAACACAAACTTCAACTAAATTATGAGAAGTCCAACTGTTTGTGGGTTGAGACCATTTTGTATAAATACAATTATTGAAGACTTATTAAAGGCTGCTTCTTGTCGATTGTAAGAGATAAAACTCATCCTTATTGAGTATTAATACAAGTGCAGACAAAGATTCCAAGTTTTGTTTAATCCGGGTTATGTACTTCTTCTGTGTTTTCCAATATCTCAACATTTCTTTAAGTATTTCTGTGATAAATGTATGATTCCAATTTAGTACAACAACCACTGAAATCATATTGCACCAGTAATTTTTTAAGAAAGCAGTTTTTCCTCTGTATTTACTGTGAGTAAATCAAGACCTACAAGTTGTGTGGATTACTGTATTTTACACTTTATTCAAGGTTAAACAATCTATTTTCTTATATTGCAACAGGGTGAAATTCTTCAGTAATTGATGCTTTGATTTGTTTTGCAGTTTTGTATTTTCTTTCATACCATTCGATATTTCAATTTCAACTGAGACACAAAATACGGCCTCTGTGTTGCCACACTGTTAATTTCATTTAAGGGATTTTTCTCATATAACTAAGGTAGAAAAAGAAATTTTAAAAAACACTCTCATAACTTTCTTGATGCCTGACATTATCCTTTGAGCCTTAAGTTTAATTTCAGGACCAACAGATTATTGGCACCGTTGCCAGGGATGGAGAAATGAAGTTATTTTTCCCTAGGAAAATGACAAGGTAATATTCTATCTTTGATAGTGAACAAATATTGAATACTATATTAAGGCTATTTTTATCTTTCACTTGGTGACTCCACCAAAGATAAGCTAGCATTCAGTCGAAAGAATACCAGAAATAACTAAGACGATCAACAGACCACACCTGTATCAGATCTCGAAAGGTTGTTAAAACGAAAGGGATACCTCAAGTTGAATACCACATTGGCAGGTAAAAAGTACCAACCCAAAGTTACACCGGTCAATGTTACAGTTTTGGCTGAAAAACTAACTCCCGAAAAGAGTATCAAACAAACATCCTCTACAGAGGCATCAACTAGCAAGCCCAAGGTTAGGTGTGAGAACACTGAGGAAGTCGTACCCGAAATAAAGATTGAGATTGGCTCTTCTAATACTCCTAATTATCCGAACAAAGGAGTCTCTTCTATACCTATTGTTGTTAATTTTCTTCGTACCCGTCCTCGCTAGAAGAAAAGGTTCCAGTTCTCTAAAACCCTGAAGAGCATACTTTATACCCCAATTAGTCTCCTGTCGGTTCCCCTATTTACACATCTTGTAAGTCTAAGGAAACAGGTCCACATTTTCCTTTCCCTCCTCTTCTAGACTTTGTATCTCCTAATGATCATTTTCCATATTTCCCTTCGCCACATCCCGAAGAAGTTGAAAGGTCACCACTTCAGTCCCTAGAAGTTTTTGAAAACCCTCTTTTTAACTCCCTACATTCATCCCCCATACTTCCAATGGCTACTGTTGGAGGAGGAGGTGGTGTTGGAGGAGGAGGTGGTCAATGACAACCTCCACCCCCTAGGATGTTTTCCAAAGTAGCGGCCAAATATGCTCCCTTAATCCTTCCCCCCATCCTTCATGATTTACCTGAAAATTATATGAAGAACTTACCAAAATTTACGGGAGAAGGAGATTTAACGGCCACATAACACATAACCTTTTTCGATCAGTTCCCTGATATCCTTGGCATTGAGCATGAGGATGTTTACTCAAGGATTTTAGTGAAAAATTTCAAAGGACAAGTAAGAATCTGGTTTTGAGGACTCTCGATAGGATGCCTACCATCATACGATGATTTAGAAAACTCTTTTTTAAGACAGAGGGGAGAAAAGAAAGACCATCTTTACTATTTGACTGAATTCGGGGCATTGAGAAAAAACAATTCTGAGTCGGTTCTTGAATTTACTCAGAGATTTAACAAACTTTATCAGAAAATTCCAGCAAAAGTTAAACCCTCTCAACCTGCAGAGAAGGTGACTTTCGCAGGGGCTTTTGAGCCCGACTTAGCCCTACTTTTAAGGGAAGTAAGATCAGATACCATCACATGTATGGAAGACTACGCCATAGAGATCGAATCAAACATGATGGAATCTAGTAAACTCAAATCCAAGGTTGAGATAGGAGCTAAAGAATCTAAACACTTTAGGGAACAAGCAGGACCCTCCAGATCTGGGAAGTGTGCCGGAGAAAAAATGGACGACATGGCTAAGATAATCAAAGATTTTTCAAACAAAATATCTAGAATGGAACTAGACCAAGCCAAACTTGACCCATTTGCTAGAAAATATTTCATGAGAAATCCTAACCCCTGAACCCAGCAGAGACAAGTAAAAAACAAAGATCAAAAAATACAAGCTCCGTTTAAAACATAAAATTTTATATGAGATGATATGCATAATTATGAGGGGTTAGAAGAGGACATAAAAAAACTTAGTGATGAAGACCAGGAACCTCATCTAACTAGATAGGATTACGAAATATCTCTAGACCAAGAGCCCCTGTTTAGTAATGAGGAAAGTATAAATAATCTAGGAGAGTCTACATATCAAGGAATCACCGACTCCATAATGGATGAACTTCAACAGAAGTATAATTTAAGGCCCAGAGAAACGAATACTGCAAATAGTCCACCAAAAAATATTTTGTCAAGAAACAAAGAAAATGAGGTGGTTATTACTAAACCACTAGTTGAAAAACAAGTTGCCCAAACCAAAACAGTTGAAACCAAAGCAACGCAAACCAAGAAAACATAGAATATAGAAACACAAACTTCAACTAAATTATTAGAAGTCCAATTGTTTGTGGGTTGAGACCATTTTGTATAAATACAATTATTGAAGACTTATTAAAGGCTGCTTCTTGTCAATTGTAAGAGATAAAACTCATCCTTATTGAGTATTAATACAAGTGCAGACATAGATTCCAAGTTTTGTTTAATCCGGGTTATGTACTTCTTCGGTGTTTTCCAATATCTCAGCATTTCTTTAATTATTTCCGTGATAAATGTATGATTCCAATTTAGTACAACAACTACTGAGATCATATTGCACCAGTAATTTTTTAAGAAAGAATTTTTTCCTCTGTATTTACTGTGAGCAAATCAAGACATGCAAGTTGTGTAGATTACTGTATTTTACACTTTATTCAAGGTTACACTATCTGTTTTCTTATATTGCAACAGGGTAAAATTCTTTAGTAATTGATGCTTTGATCTGTTTTACAGTTTTGTATTTTCTTTCATACCATTCGATATTTCAATTTCAACTGAGACACAAAATACGGCCTCTGTGTTGCCACACTGTTAATTTCATTTAAGGGGTTTTTCTCATATAACTAAGGTAGAAAAATAACTTTTAAAAAACACTCTCATAACTTTACTGATGCCTGGAATTATCCTTTGAGCCTTAATTTTAATTTCAGGACCAACATATTATTGGCGCCACTGCCGGGGACAGAGAAACGAAGTTATTTTTCCCTAGGAAAACGACAAGGTAATATTCTATCTTTGATAGTGAACAAATATTGAATACTATATGAAGGTTATTTTTATCTTTTACTTGGCGACTCCACCACAGATAAGCTGACCTTCGGTCGAAAGAATACCAGAAAGAACTCACATGATCAACAAACCACACCTGTATCAGATCCCGAAAGGTTCTTAAAACCAAAGAGATACTTCAAGTCGACTACCACATCGGCAGGTAAAAAGTACCAACCCAAAGTTACACCGGTCAATGCTACGGTTTTGGTTGAAAAACTAACTCTGGAAAAGAGTATCAAACAAACATCCTCTGCAGAGGCATCAAATAGCAAGCTCAAGGTTAGGTGCGAGAACCCGGAGGAAGTCGTACCCGAAATAAAGATTGATATTGGCTCTTCTAATACTCCTAATTATCCGAACAAAGGAGTCTCTTCTATACCTATTGTTGTTAATTTTCTTCCTACTCGTCCTCGCCAGAAGAAAAGGTTCCAATTCTCTGAAACCCTGAAGAGCATACTTTATACCCCGATTAGTCTCTGTCGATTCCCCTATTTACACATCTTGTAAGTCTAAGGAAACAAGTCCATGTTTTAATTTCCCTCCTCTTCTAGACTTTGTATCTCCTAACGATCATTTTCCATATTTCCCTTCACCACATCCCGAAGAAGTTGAAAGGTCACCACTTCGGTCCCTAGAAGTTTTTGAAAACCCTCTTTTTAACTCCCTAAGTTCATCCCCCATACTTCCAATGGATACTGCTGGAGGAGGAGGTGGTCAATGACAACCTCCACCCACTAGGATGTTTTCCAAAGTAGCGGCTAGATATGCTCCCTTAATCCTTCCCCCCATCCTTCATGATTTACCTGAAAATTATATGAAGAACTTACCAAAATTTATGGGAGAAGGAAATTTAACGGCCACAGAACACATAACCTTTTTCCATCAGTTCGCTGATATCCTTGGCATTGAGCATGAGGATGTTTACTCAAGGATTTTAGTGAAAAATTTCGAAGGACAAGTAAGAATCTGGTTTTGAGGACTCCCGATAGGATCCCTTATATCATACGATGATTTACAAAACTCTTTTTTAAGACAGTGGGGAGAAAAGAAAGACCATCTTTACTATTTGAATGAATTCGGGGCATTGAGAAAAAATAATTCTGAGTTGGTTCTTGAATTTACTCAGAGATTTAACAAACTTTATCAGAAAATTCTAGCAGAAGTTAAACCGTCTCAACCTGCAGAGAAGGTGAATTTTGCAGGGGCTTTTGAGCCCGACTTCGCCCTACTTTTAAGGGAAATAAGATCGGATACCCTCACATGTATGCAAGACTACACCATAGAGATCGAATCAACCATGATGGCATCTAGTAAACTCAAATCCAAGGTTGAGACCGGAGCCAAAGAATCTAAATGCTTCAGGGAACAAGTAGGACCCTCCAGATCTAGGAAGTGTGCCGGAGAAAAAATGGACGACATGGCTAAGATAATCAAAGATTTTTCAAACAAAATCTCTAGAATGGAACTAGACCAAGCCAAACTTGACCTATTTGCTAGAAAATATTTCATGAGAAATCCTAACCCCCAAACCCAGTAGAGACAAGTAAAAAACAAAGATAAAAAAATACAAGCTCTGTTTAAAACATAAAATTTTATAGGAGATGATATGCATAATTGTGATGGGTTAGAAGAGGACATAAACAACCTTAGTGATGAAGACCAGGAACCTCATCTAACTAGACAGGATTACGAAATATCTCTAAACCAAGAGCCCATGTTTAGTAACAAGGAAAGTATAAATAATCTAGGAGAGTCTACATATCAAGGAATCGCCGACTTCATAATGGATGAACTTCAACAGAAGTATAATTTAAGGCCCATAGAAACGAATACTGCAAATAGTCCACCAAAAAATATTTTATCAAGAAACAAAGCAAATGAGGTGGTTATTACTAAACCACTAGTTGAAAAACAAGTTGCCCAAACCAAAACAGTTGAAACCAGAGAAACACAAACCAAGAAAACATAGAATATAGAAACACAAACTTCAACTAGGGAAAGCGAAAAAGAAACTGGAGGCTTTAGTTTAGAAAATGAAATAAATAAAATTAAAATCCCCATGCCTCTGGTTGAGCTCGCTAAGAATCCAATTTATAAAAACAAATTGCTAAAATGATAAATTTTTCTGATACTGAATCTCATGCAGATGTGATAAATCTACAAGATGAAAGACCGATGATTATGTTTGGTCTGCACATTGAAAATGATAAGGATTCTGTAACTCCTTTTTATATTACCTTAACTATGCATGACCACTTACTTCATAACTATATGTTAGATTATGGGGCCTCTCACAACTTAATTCCTAAAGTTATCATAGAAAAGTTGGGCCTTGAAATCACTAGACCTTATCAGAACTTATATTCTTTTAATTCTAGAAAGGTTAAGTGTCTGGGCATGATCAAGGATCTAGTAGTGAATCTTGCACAGATTCCTGTAAAGAATATCCTTATGGATGTATTCGTTGCTGACGTCCCTGCCAAGTATGGCATGCTTTTATCCATTTCTCGGGTGCAAAAATTGGAGGATCACTTCAATTGGACATGACATATGCTACGATCCCGATTTTTGGTGGACAATTTACTTGACTGTATAGGGAGACTAGACTGGAATACACTGTAAGTGACCCCAAAAACCCAAACAATTTTCCATTCTACGTTGTCTATCAGGATCTAGGAAATTGTATTTTATCAATAGACGATGATTTTGAAGAATGTATAGAAGTAAAAAATAAAAAAATGGAAAAACCACATAAAGGTGTAAATAGCAGGGAGGGAGTATGAAAGATGTTTTTTGATGGCTCTTCGTCCTGCGAAGGGGAAGGAGTTGGAGTGTTCTTTGTTGCACCCGGAGATGAGTACGTAATCCCCTTTTCATACAGATTATAGTGGAAAATTGATTATACAAATAATTTCTGTGAGTACGAAGATCCAGTCTTAGGATTAGAGGTCGCCAGGAAACTAAAAATTGAGAATCTAATAGTTTATGGTGATGAAGAACTTATTGTAAAACAAATGAAGTAGCGATATCAAGCTAAACATCCAAGGATAAGGTCATACAAAAATTGTGCCTGGGATCTGATTGAGAATTTATGCTCTTCATTTAACATTCATCACATTCCCATAATGGAAAATCAACATGCGAACTCCTTGGACAAATCCACTACAACATTTATGCCTCCTACTGCCCTAAAATTGAATTATCATAAAGAAATAAGACACAGAATTTCAATCTCAAATAATGTGTAGCACTGGAAGGTATTTGAAGATGACGAGCAGATTAAACAATTTCTAGAAATGGTTGATGAATTCTCTGAGACTCATATAGACCAAGAAAACCAGAATGATCATATTTGGATCATGCAGGAAGGGGAAAATCCTGAAAAGTTCCAAGATAAGATCGCAAATCACCGAATGCTTGTACTCAAGAACAATCAGATCCCCAGAGGTCTGATACCCTTAGAGAGATTGTTTGACCAAGATGGTATACCCTTAGAATCTACCCTACGACCGCAACTTGAGGAGGTTGAATACTATGATATAAGAACTAAAGAAGATCCTAAGATAGTCAAGTTATATAAATACCTTCCATCCCAAGTGAAGAGTAAATATGTTGAATTGATTAAACAATATAAAGACGTCTTTGCATGGTCCTATGATGATTTAAGAACGTATGATACCTCTGTAATTGAACATAATATCCCTTTGAAGCATGGTATAAAACCTTTTAGACAGAAACTAAGATAGATCAATCCTATCCTCTTACCATTAATAGAAAGAGAGGTCAAGAAACTTCCCGATGAAAATATTATCGTCCCACTTAGGTATTTTGAATGGGTAGAAAATTTGGTACATGTCAGGAAGAAAAGTGGAGAAATAAGGATTTGTGTAGATTTCAGGAATTTAAACCAATCATCCCTCAAGGAAAAATACCCACTGCCAAAAATGGATAATGTCCTCTAAAAAGTAGTCGGAGCTAATAGAATGTCTATGATCGATGGTTTCTCCGGTTATAACCAAATTGTTGTCCACGAAGATGATAAAGAGAAAACTGCATTTACTACTCCGTGGGGAGCTTTCATGTATGATAAAATGTCATTTGGTTTGATGAACACAGGGGCCACTTTCCAAAGAGTGATGGATATAGCTTTCATCGGTGAAAGAGATAAATTTGTTGTTATTTATTTAGATGATCTAACTGTTTTCTCTAATTCTGATGCAGAACATCTGGTTCATCTTAAGCAAACCTTCGAGAAATGCAGAAAGTTTGGTTTGTCGCTTAACCCTAAAAAGTCCCATTTCTTTATGCAAGAAGGAAAGTTTTTGGGTCATATAGTATCAAAGGATGGTATCAAGGTTGATCCTAAGCGAGTTGAGGATATTGACACAATAAACATACCTACAAATAAGAAAGAAATCCAATCTTTTTTAGGAAAGATAATTTTTTTAAGAAGATTCATCCCCAACTTTGTTGAAATTGTCAAACTAATCACAGATATGTTGAAGAAAGACAGTGAAATCAAATGGATTTTCGAAGCTAAAGAGTCATTCGAGCAAATTAAGAAATTTATAAGGGAATCTCTAGTATTAGTTAGTCCTGACTATACATTGTTTAACAGAACCTGAAACAGAGGACGTCATAAATGAATTTCACAAAGCAGTGTGTGGAGGACATCATGCCTGAAGAGCCATGACCTACAATATCCTAAGAGTTGGATATTATTGGCCAAAGTTATTTACTGATGTGAATGCTAAGGTGAGATCCTGCAACCCTTGCCAACTATTCTCCGGTAAACAAAGGATCCCTGCACTACCTTTAGTCCGAGTCAAGACAAAGGATCCTTTTCAACAATGGGGCCTAGATTTCATCGGATAAATTCACACACAGTAAATCACACAACATAAATGGATTTCAACTACCACCGATTATTTCACAAAATGGGTTGAAGCCGTTCCAACTTGGAATGCCACAGATTCGGTAGTTATAAATTTTTTGGAGGAGAACATCCTATCAAGATTTGGCTTCCCCCAGAAAATAGTTACGGACAATGCCCAAGCTTTCAAATCTATGGCAATAATAAGCTTTTGTCAAAAATACAACATTATGTTGGGACATTCTACAACTTATTATCCTCAGGGAAATGGGTTGGCCAAATCGTCCAACAAAAGTTTGATGAATATAATCAAGAAAGTATTAAAGGAGAATAAGAAGGCTTGGCATTTTCACCTAAAATATGCCTTATGGGAAAACCAGATCGGCACTAAGAAATCAAAAGGTATGTCTCCTTTCCAAATGGTTTATGGCACCGACGTTGTCCTCCCTATTAATATAGCTCTTCCAGTAATGAAGATGTGGAAAGACACAAACAAAGAGATGAATGATGTAACGAGGAGGATAAACCAAATAATTGAAGTCCAGCAAAACAGGGCTGAAGTCAATGACATAATTCAAAAATACCAAGATAATATGAAAGCTCTTTTTGATAAAAAATATGAAAGACATGGAGTTCCTTCCTGGTGATCTGGTTTTAAAATGGGATGCTAGAAAAGAAGATGTAGGAAAACATGGCAAGTTCGATCATCTCTGGTTCGAACCATTCAGGATTGCAGCTACACAAGGAAAGAATTCCTTCCTACTGGAAAATCTTGACGGGAAAACTTTTGACGCCCCAATCAACGAGTGTTATCTAAAACATTTTATGCAATAATCACATTTCACCTTACCATTGTATTTACTGATTTGGTTGTTTTTTCAAATTCACAATTTTAGTTTCCTTAAATATTTATTATTAGATGAGAAATAAGGAGGTATTGGAATTCAATGCTCAGTTTTCAGGATATTTGTTTTCTCTCAAAACAGGTAATGAATTAATAATTGGTTTGGTTTAAAATATAAATGAAATCCGAGGTATGCAATTCTATGCTTATTGTTCAATCTAAAATGCTAAAGTAAATCTTATCAAATCTTAACAAGGTTCTACTCATGTAAAAATGGTCACCTGATCAAAGATCAGAAAAGTATAAATCTGAAAACCTCTAAATAAAAAGAAAAATAAAATAAGAATAAAAAGAAGAGAAGTTGGTAATCGAAAAGATGATTGTGTGGAAATGAGATTCTTTTGTGACAAACCACTCTCAGTCCTCATTCTATTTCATTTTTCCTATCTCTGAGCTTTTAATCTATTTTGATTTTTACTACCTGGCCTTAAATCTTTATAGAAAGAAAGAAATTTTCCTTGACTCAGAAAGCTAAAAAACCAGAGCTTCAAAACGAGATTAGGCGAAAATCTTTATTTTCCTCTTATTTTAACTGAAAGAAAGTATGTCTAGGATAATCCTAATAACTTTAGCTCTTCTAATAGATTTAAACTTATTAGTTCGCTCAAGGAAAATCCCCAGAAAATAAAAAATTCCTCATAAGATCTTCCCTATAGGTAAAGATGTATTGAAGATCGGGAAAGATTTAGATCAGAGTACAGTAAAAAATTGTTGACAAACCTTTATTGTCAAATCTTAAGTAGATATCATCCTTGTATGTTACATACAAATTGATTGCCCCCACTTCAAAAATATATAAAACATATAAGACATATGGTGAAAGGAAATTCATAAAATGATTGGTCCCATCTAGTCCAAGACAAATGGTAAAAGGAAATTCGTCAAATTGATTGCCCCCATTTTTGTCCAAAAGAGATGATGAAAGGAAATTCATGTAATGATTTCCCTCATCTCAAATAAAAATGAAAAATCGCTAAATGAAGTGGTGGAAGGAAATTCAATGGGAGATGAAGATAACTTTACCGGGGTACTAAGCAGGCTCACTGGCAGTGAAGCAATATCTATGATATATGTAAGGCTTCCATCCATGTATAAACATAATCTGGTAGCTATTTCTCTTTCCGATAATATTTACATTTTAAACCAACCAGGGATTCCCTGAATAAATCATTAAAATCACTTTTCCTTGATGCGAACGAAATTGACCAAAGTCTGATAGTTCAGTTAAAGTTGTTTTGATTATCTTAAACAAATACGAACTCAGTTTCAGGAAAATGAAACTATTAATAGCCTAACTTGATGATCAAGAAATGACTGTGTTTGAAGATTTTATGAGATTGGGTTCAAGTGAAATTTTTCTCTGTATGATTTTTCCCAAGGGTGTTTTCCAAAAATTTGATGATGACTCCATTTACCCAATAAAGGCACTTGGTCTACTGTTCTTCCAAGCCTCGCAGGGAGACATGATCCCTAGATGGAGCCTATGTTGTAACATATATGGATCCTAAACCTTCACCTTTACTTCTTGAACTTCATATTTTAAAATAATGACTCAGAATTCATCTTTCGAATGTTTAAATCGAATTTTCTTCTCGCTATAAAGCGCGCATGATTATCCGTCGTTGATAAAGTTCCCCCGTTGATAAAACGATTCCCTTTTCTCTTGAGTTTTGGAGCCACTTGATTGTTAAAGAGTCAAATCACTAAAGGTCGCTTCGGAGCTTCGCACTTTGTGCGTTTCGCTAGGTCTTAAATTTTAAAGTCTCGATACCCAAAAAGTGTATGTTATCACCATTCATAAAAATTTAAAGGACCCTAGTCATAGTACACATGTACTTTCGAGTTTTCCCTGGATTGACACGTGTCATCCATTTTCGATCGTTCTATCCAAAGATTCATAAGAGTCTCAATGACACGTGGCAACCCATGATCCCGACATGTCATCTAAAATGATGTCATCCCCGACACGTCACTATGGGTAACAACCATTCATAAATATAATAAAGAGCTAACTTGAAAATCCACGAAGCAACAAAATGCCGAAATATTAAACCTTGATTAGTTAATTTAATCTGGATTAAAAGGTAATGAAACATATTTTCACTTTGGAGTTCGGAACTTACCACCCATCACATCCTGGAATATTCAAATTTCGAACTTCCAAAACATGTCAAACTTAAACAAGGTTAATTTAAACTAAAAAACAATTATCTCATAATTAATCATTTCACAGTTTCGAATTTCGTGTATTCTATCGCGAGCTACTGTTAAAAATCCCGAAGTCCAAATACCCAAAAAATTTTAAAGTTAAGCACAATTAATTAACGTTTTAAAAGAGATTATCTCAAAATTATTTTTTTGTGAAATCACAATTCAGGAAATTTCAAACCTATTTCATCCAAAATTCTCGATCGTGAACTGCCGATATTAATGACGTTAATCACAAATCTACGGTAATGATTCTAATGTGGATTGAAGATCTCCAACTAGATCTTATCATTAAGGTAAAGTAATTTATCGTCAATAAAGGTATTCTCAAATTAATACGCCTAAGGTGAATAAGAACTCTTTATTTTGAATTCTATTTTCATTCTCGTAGAATAACAAGTTTTAACCAACTAAGAATATCACGCATTCTTCTGTAAAAGGTAACTCGTTTTCGATTTCATCAATATCATGTCACCATGAAAGATGGATAAAGCAACAGGATAAAGTGCAAATACGAACACAGATGTTCTGTCAGACACCTCACCGAGAGCCATAGATACTGTAAAACCTTGGAAACAGGTGTTCAATATTCTAGAGCACGAGCTTATAAATTGACTAGAGGATTTGGGTGACGAAGTGATCGAAAATCATGCGACTAAACTCAGGGATATAGCTTAGTCGAGGCTACAAAAAATATCATCATGGCCGAGGCTCATGCCGTATAACGAAATGATAGGCTGGGCCCTGGAAAACGTCAACATTTCGACCAAGAGCATTTGCAATTCACAGAAGGTTTTTGTTGGGTCGTTTCGACCGGATCATATACAAGTAATGTATAAACTATCCCCCATTTTTAAATATAGATACAACATTGCATTCATAATGGAGTTTAACAAACAAAAGTGCACTCAATATGAGAAATTCAGAGCCGACACTCACAACATATATGCCACTGCGTCGTTAGAAGCCCATATGATTTATGTGGCTATGATATTATGTAGACTTTTTGGGAAGAAGAGCTCCACTCACTTCCTATTGGCATGGGTACCAATTATGCACGAAGTGGCCAAGAGCTACTCTTTCAACTAGGCCAAGATGTTATCAGACAACCTGGCTAAGGAAATCACAGAGTACCAGTTGGTGAAATACAAAGGGCAACCTGCCCCTTTCTATATGTGAGCATACATCATGGATGTTATTTTATTTACGACTCCTTTCCCTCTGATGAACTGGAGCTGGACCCTAACCAGTGTTGAGCCTATCTATTTCTATCATTCCAAGATTTGGGAAGACAAAGACAGAGATTTCTTCTACGAAATATGTCATTATGTAGTGGTGCTTATTCATATCGCCTTATACGGTTTCCCACCTCCTAGAATTTCAAATAGAATCATGGCAAGCCTGGGCAAGATAGCAGACTAGTACATCAAAGAAACATTTTCCTACATCAGGGTTTTCAAGTGTTTAGTTCCCCCCCATGCTCTGCCAAATTTTTTACCATATTGGTTGGTATGCCGAGAAGTGGCTTATCAGACCGTGACAGGGGGGATCAACAAGGAATTGAAAGCGGCCCAGAAAAAGGTATGGTCAGCCTTCCCTCTTCAGGTTGGTATGTTCTCATTGTTAGACATTGGCCATTCTAAAGTAGAGGTTGAGGCTCTAGAAGATGTCAAGTTAGTTGACATTGAGTTTAAAAGGCACGATCCACAAAAAATCGTGAAGAACCACTTGTCTCTGTATAACTTGAAGAATTATGTACATGAGAATTCCCCATAAGATGAAATAATTAGAGGAGCCAGTTCATACAATGAAGTACTGAATAGAGTCCAAACTCTGTCACCAGATCAACATGCCAACTTTTTCAATTTCCAAAAGCACAGGCAGAATAGCTTGCCTAAGGTATTACAGGGAGAACCAATAACACCTTCGTCTACACATTAAGCTACACCTCAGGGTTTTTAGGAAGGAAGTTTCGATAAACAGGGTACTGAAGAAAACCCGAAGAACACCAAAGTCTTGATGAAAGAGTTGGAGACTTCATTCTCAAACCCACTGGGCACTGAAGCTAAAGCTCAGATTGAAGATTTTCTAAAAAAGGGGTAGGATGCGTCTCCTTCGACACCAAACAAACCGGTTACCAATACAGCAGAGTAACAAACGTCCACAGATATAAGTAATCCCATTTTTCATTATAACCTGTGTAGTCAAGTCGTGAAAATTCCAGTTCCGAAGTCATCTTTATAGATGATCTTATGTCAATTTCAGCCGAAGAAATGCCTCCTTCAGAATTTTTTTTCAGCAAGAAGAGGAAGTCCATAGTTAAACGAGAAACGCATCACAAATATGGTGCAACAGTCAAAATACAAAAAATTTTGTTTGATGGACAGAATCTAGAGGATTCAAAATTCGCTAAGGAGATGGCAGGTTCATTAGGTGCCTTTGCCGCCGCCAATCAATGGTCAGTAGAAAATCTAGTTGAGTAGCTGAAACATAGAAACTTGTTGGTAGGGAAGTTGCAAGATCAAATAATGACTATGGAACAGGATGTGAGAAATAAGATGAAAAAGAGTTTGAACAAGTCAGAGCCTATGACAGACATCAAATCCAACAACTAAAAGATAACCTTGATGAGCTCTATCAAAGTTCACAGGACAATAGAGGATTGGTCACTCAATAGGAATAATTTATCAAGCAACTACAAGCCAAGATAGACTTGACTAAAGGGACAAAAGTAGAGATGGAAGATTTTCAGGCTCAAGCACTGGAGGTACATGAAAATCTAGAATCAGCCCAGCAGGATGTCTTTACAAAAGTGGAAGCCATCCAAAATTGTTACCGGGTAGTAGACCTTTCCCTAAAGAAAATTTACAGTAAAGAAATATTAGTCTTTTCAACTCGGGCCAAGTTTCAGGAGGATATATTACTAGTACCAAAATATGATGCATCAAAGGTTCCTCGACTATCTCTTTTTGAGCAAACCAGAGGTGACATAATTTTGAAGGCTTGGGAAACAAATCTTGCCAAAATAAAAAGTTTGGCTAGAGAGGTAAATGAAGCTTGTCTAGAAACAATATCTTCACTACACAAAAGGATACTGGATTTTGAAGGAAATACTATCTATGAATCCTTGGGACAAATTGACATAGAAAAGAATCAATATAATTCTAGGATGATCAAAGAAGAAGCCATGACAACCATCAAACAAATGAACCAAATTGATCTTATCCAAATAAACAAATGGATAGTAAACCCAAGATTGCAGTTATAGGTCACATCTTTGGGAGCAAAAAAGATACAGGAAAGGTTTCCTCAGGAAGAAAAGAAGCTATACATTTTTTAAGCAAATGAAGAAACTGAACCTTCTGGATTGGTGGTATAGTTAGGGAGTAGATGCATCCAATGTATCGAATATGGGAAAGCAAGCACATATGGAAACTGTTAGCAACAATTTTTGTCTCGGGGCACGAAGATACCCAGGTCTGCAGGTTGCATGGAAAGCGCCGAGCGCAGCACGAAAAAAAAATCTCGTTTGTGGTTTCCAAGCAAGTAAGCGGGCAAAGATCATATTTTCAACGGTCGGAATCCATCCATAGGAGTAGATTAGAGGTTGGCAGAAAATCGCGTCTAGCGGAACTGTGTTGGGGTTAGCGCAATGGGTAGCGCCCATATTGTGTGCAGAGAAGGATAGCAGTCGTCCATCCAGAGGACGCGTGGCACGAGATCTTGTCACATTGGCGTTTTGGCATTCGGGAGTTCGAAGGGTGAAGGTTTCATGTTGTCCTATATCTCGAAGCCCCGAACCCCGAAAGCGTCGAAGGCGCCTAAAGTCGGGCCCCCAGTATTATGGAGCAATCTCGGCTGTCCATCCACAAGAGACACCTGACGCACGATTAGGCTCCTTGCCGCTTCGCCCATCATGATTTCGAGGCGCAAGGTGCATCATCGTCGTATTCCCGATACGCGAGGTACCGAGAGTGTCCAGGACCCGAGCCCACAACATCATCGGGAGAGCTCAGAACTGCCAGATCTAGAGGGACGCGTGGCGCCAGATTAAGATGTCTCGGTGTTTCTCTCATCGCGATTTCAAGGAACAAGGATCATCCCCTTCCTATTCACGAACGCCGAAAGCGCCTTTGAGAGTAAACACAGGGTCACAGCCCGTGGTCACTTGGGAAAGAAAGGAGTTGTGCAAAAGGGGCCAAAGGCATCGGGTTTCAGTCACAGAGAGGCCCGTCACGACCTCTAGTTTCCATCGGACCCGACCTCGATCCTAGTCTTCACTTGGAGTAAATGAAGGAAAGAAGGGGCGGTTGAAACCTCTCCTCATTCATTAAGTGTGAGGTATGGAGGGTCTGGCAAGCGGTCTGCTCGAGAGGGTCCTATGTACCCATTTTTCCAGAGAAGCCATGCCGAGTTCTTGACTAGCCAGAGGAGGTCTGCACACGCTATCTCGACACTTAATGGCTCAGCTACTCTCCTTGCAGGGGCCACGAGCAGTTAAGGTGGCGTCTGACAAAGAATACCCGTTCGAATTTGGCTGAAGGGACACCAAGCCTTGGATGAATAAGCACACCGATGTTAGGTGATTTTCTCTGAGTATATAAACTCAGTCTTTGTATTTTGTAATCTATCGATGGCAGAGCGAAGCTCCTGACTGTAAAAGTTTTAGTAGACATTCTAGCTTTCTAGTTATACATCTGTATGTGAGATTTCTTATTTTATAACAGACAGTTTTTCTTACTCCATCTAAATTTTCATCTCATGCTGAGAGAGTTCGTGAACGACTGATTTGTGCGAATTATTGCAATTATGTTATGATAAAGGATTTATTGTTGCATTATTGTATTCTCTGGTTCTCGCGTTTGAATGTAAGAAGATCTTGCGTTTAGATGCCTTCTCCTACAGTTTGTTAGAAACCAGACGTTTATGACAGACCCTTGCATATTTCTGATACAAAGTCTTCCCCCTACTCACCCTTACTACGACTCGCTGTCTGAAGTTTGATTAAGACCTCACCCGCTCATGCATACCTGACCTAGTTTTGGAGGTAGAACGATGTTGTTTTGAGTTAGCTTCCATTTTATCACCCCCCTTTTAAACAAATCATGACATAAACTGATGGGAGTTGGGCTCTGCTCCTGCTGCAATCCAGGGGTGACTTCCGACGCTAACATTTCTGGCACCGTTGTCGGGGACGAAGTTGAAAATTTTCCCCGGGATTGAACGACATTGAGCTTCTGAGTATGAAGGTGCACCAGGTATCAGAGCCTTTTAAGATTTCTACTGTGCACCTGGCGACTCCATTGTGATGACTCCACTGTGGCAAACCTGCCGCATTAATTGTGGCTTTCATAGGTAGACACACGTGGTCTCACCCACAGCTGCCTCTAGCTACACCTGAAGCTGATCCAGAGGTGGTTCTCAGAAAGGGGAAGGCCTTTGAAGAAGAAGCTTCCACTGTCGAACCAGGTAATCCGCCATCTCCTTCTGTAGGAACTCCATTTTCTCCTCCTCATTTTCCTAATAGACCTCCTTCAGAGGTTTCCTGTTTCCTAAATTTAGGGAGTGTTCCTGCTGAGTTTTCCCCTCCTGGTTTGGGATTGGCGGGAGAAACCCTTGTCACTCCCCTCTCCCTTGAAGCTGTATTTTGGCATAGACCCAGGACTGCAAAATATTTCCCCACTCCTCCTCTTGTTACTGTTACCACTCCTTCACGAAGAGGAGCATCTACTTGTCTGAGCCCGTTAGCCTTCTCCTTAAATTCCCTTTTGTTTCCCGTTCCACTTCAAGTCTCATTCCCAGTAGCCCCTTCGCGAAATTCTTCTCCTCCAAATTCTCCTCCACCTAATATTCCTATGGCCGGTGCTAATCCCCCTCTAAATAGAATGGACACCATAGTCACTGCCAGATATGCTCCATTAATTCTACCCCATCCTATGAATCCTCTCCCTGCTGGAGACTACTTGAAGTATATGCCAAAGTTCACTAGAGAAGGAGATATAACTGTGGAAGAGCACCTGGCTGCTTTATACAGTTATGCAGACAACCTAAACATTGAAAATGAAGACGTCTGGATGAGAGTCTTTGTCCAGAGCCTGGATGGTGAAGTGAGAAAGTGGTTTAGAGGATTGGCCCCTGGATCTATTGCTGGGATCGAAGCCCTGGATAGTGATTTCCTGAGGCAGTGGGGAGATAGGAAGGATTTCATGTATTACATGACAGAGTTTCGGTCTTTGAAGAAGATGGAAGGAGAGTATGTCTTTGACTTCTCCAAAATATTCAATAAGATGTATAATAAGATTCCTGCCGAAATAAAACCCTCAGAAGCCTCCGCCAAGATTTCTTATGCTAGTGCGTTTGGCCCCGATTTCTGCCTTTTATTGAGAGAAAGAAGAGCCACCTCCTTAGTTCAAATGCAAGATGCGTCCATAGAAGTAGAATCCAATGTATTAGCAACTGATAGACTGAGGAACAAGGCCAACATAGACAAAAGAAAGGGAAGATCGGAAACCTCAACTTCTAGCCCATCGGTCCATCACCCTCAAGTGGATGAACTGACCAAGATAGTAAAGTCTCTGTCTGCAGAGATGGAGAGAATGAATGTGGAGGGGAGGCAAGCATACAAGGGCCCTCAAAACACCGAAAACAAAGGAGGTTTCAGGAGGCCAAACAACATTACTTCCCCGACTGTGCAAAGAGAGAGGGGAAGAGATAGAGAAGACCAAAAAATTCAGGCTCCTTTTCAAAACAATTTTGTGGCCAAAGAGGAAGAAGAAGATACATATGAGCTTGATCCTGAAATCCATTGCTTCAGAGACACTCCTCCTTTTCCTCATCTCACTCAATCATCATACAAGGAATCTCTTATGGACAATCAGCTAAATGAACTGAGCAAGGGAGACAAAGCTACTGGCAGCCGAGGCAGGTATGACCTGAGGTCCAAGAAAAAGACAGTGACACCTGATGTTCTTGAGCAGATCACTGGAATAGAGAAACCTTCTAATGAAGCAGCAGACAATCATGGAGGTAAGAAGCCCTGAACCCTCTCTCCCATAGTCCAGAGTCATGTTCCCGAAATAAGAGAAATTCCAAGGCTTACATCTTCTTTCAATTTCGAGCATGAGATCCAAAAGATCAAAATCCCTGTGCCCCTAACCGAATTGATCAAACATGAAGGGTTCAAGAAACGCTTCTCTGAGCTTTTACAGTCTGAGGTCTCATGCCTTCCCACAGACTCCATAAATCTCCAAGATGTAAAGCCAGCAGTTGTCCTAGGCCCCATGGTAGAAGATAGAGATGACTCATCCCCCCCTTTCTACACATCCCTGAACATACATGATAAAGTGTAGCATAACGTCTTTATGGATTCAGGGGCTTCCCATAACCTTATGCCCAAAATAGTAATGGAATAATTGGGGTTGGAGGTGAACAAAACTTATCATGATTTGTACTCCTTCAATTCAAGGAGAGTGCAGTGTCTGGGAGTCATCAAAGACCTGGTGGTTTCCTTGTTTCAGCTGCCCATGAAGAGTGTGGTCATGGATATTGTGGTAGCTGATGTACCCCCCAAGTTTGGCATGTTGTTGTCAAGATCTTGGATTAAAGAGCTGGGAGGAACATTACAGATGGATCTCTCGTATGCCACCATTCCAATCTTCGGAGGGGAACAAAGGAGGTTATATAGGGAAGCTCAATTGGCCTACATTGTCAGTGATGAAGCAAACCCCACCAATCACCCCATCTTTGCACTTGACACCGATTTGGGGTCTAGTTTATTGCAGCTCACTGATGCTTCTGAAGACCCTTTCCAAGTCAAAAAGAAGCCCAGTTCTAATTATCTGATTCCCCATCCAACCACCTCTGTCTGGAAGATGTTTTTCGATGGAGCTTCTTCTAGCGAAGGCGCTGGAACCGGAGTATTTTTCATGTCACCTTCTCAAGAGACCATATCCCTGTCATACAGGCTGGAATTTGAAACCACCAACAATGTGGCAGAGTATGAAGCTCTTGTTCTGGGTATGAGGGCTGCAAAGGAAATGGGAATTAAAAAGATAGCCATATTTGGAGATGCTGAGTTGATTATCCAGCAAGTCAGGAATGCCTATCGTGCTAATAATCCTCGGCTCAGAAATTACAGAAATGAGGTATGGGACCTGATGGATAGTTTCTTCTTGGCTTTTAACATTTCTTTCATTCCGAGGGGGGAAAATACTTCAGTCGATTCTTTGGCTGTCTCACCTAGTCTGCTTAAAGTTCCTCTGTCGCCTATGGTCAAATCCGTTGTTGAAATAAAATATAGGTCCTCTGTATCGGACAATGTCAAGCATTGGAAGGTATTCGAAGATGATCTGGAAATTGAAAAATTTCTCCAATCTGTTGATGAGTTTTCTGCGTTGCACATTGATCAGGATCCTAACCTGGAAGGTAACCCTCACCTGGAGGTGTTTCTAAATAACATTGCTAACCACCAGATTATTCAACTACCTAGCAATCACATTCCGAGGGGACTAGTCCCGTTAGAAATATTGTTCGATGGGAATGATGTGGCAGTGAAGGGCAGGGTTTTGGATGAAGATGCTGACACAGCCAAGTGCAACATTGGCACACCAGAGGAGCCTAAGTTTGTCAAGTTGTCAAGGAGTTTGACTAGAGAACATAGGGCCGAATATACTGAGTTGCTGAGAGAGTTTGCTGATGTGTTTTCATGGACCTACGAAGACCTCAAGACGTATGACACATCCGTCATTGAACACAAGATCCCACTGAAGGAAGAGGCTAAGCCATTTAGGAAGAAGCTAAGACAGATAAACCCCATGTTGCTACCTATCATGGAGAAAGAAGTGAAGAAGTTGTTAGAGGCCTAGATCATCGTCCCCTTGAGATATTCCGAATGGGTGGCCAATTTAGTTTCGGTAAGAAAGAAAAGTGGAGAAATCAGGCTTTGCGTCGATTTCAGGAACCTGAACAGGAGCTCAAAGAAAGACAATTACCCCCTGCCCAACATGGAACACATATTGCAGAGGGTAACCAGTGCATCTAGGATTTCCATGATCGATGGTTTTTCTGGCTATAATCAGATATCTGTCATGCCTGAAGATAGAGAAAAAACGACCTTCACCACTCCTTGGGGCACATTCATGTATGCCAAAATGCCTTTTGGGTTGATGAATGCAGGATCCACATTTCAGCAAACCATGGACATAGCCTTCATCAAGGAGAAAGATAAGTTTGTGGTGATCTATCTGGATGACATAACAGTCTTCTCCAGGTCTAACAAAGAGCACTGCTGTCACCTGAGAAAAGTCTTTTCGAAGTGTCAGAGGTTTGGCATTTCCCTAAATCCCAAGAAAGCTTTGTTTTCTATGAAGGAAGGGAAGTTGTTAGGCCATATAGTATCAACAGAGGGAGTAAGGATTGATCCTAGAAGGATAGAGGCAATTCAGAACCTATCACTTCCCAGATCTAAGAAGGAAGTTCAAGCCTTTTTGGGGAAGATTAATTTTCTGAGGAGATTCATTTCGAATTTTGCTGAGCTGGTGGAACACATCACAACCATGCTCAAGAAGGGAAATGAAGTAAAATGGACCGCAGAACCTAGGGAATATTTTGTCCAAATAAAAAGGGCATTGACTGAGGCACCTGTGCTGATCAGTCCTGACTATTCCAAACATTTCCTAATTTTCGCGTTTGCTTCTTTTGATACAGTAGCAGCGGTCTTGTTGCAGAAAAATGAGGAAGGGCAAGAACAACCCATTGCCTTCTTCAGCAAGGCATTGAGAGATGCAGAAGTCAGGTACGAAATCATGGAGAAGCAAGCCTACGCCTTGGTGAAAGCTCTTAAAGCTTTCAGAGTTTATTTCTTTCACTCAAAAGTGACCGCATTCATCCCTTCAGCTGTTGTTAAAGACATCCTTATTCAACCTGACATAGACGGAAGGAGGAGTAAATGGATGGCCAAGATTCTGGAATTTGACCTAGAGATAAAGCCTACCAAATTGATCAAAGGTCAAGGTCTAGCCAAGCTATTGGCTGAAGCCAATTGCCAAGATTTGGGGGTAATTTTCATCAATGAATGCATAGGAATTCAGCAGGGTCGACTTTCTGACATGGACCCTCAAAGGGAGCCCCCATTGGCTCGATTTCCTTGGTATAAGAACGTCATATAATTTCTGCAAGAATTGTGGCCTCCAGACGGCCTGCAAAGAAACAAAGGAAGAGCTCTGAAGCTCAAGGCAGTCAGATACTACCTTATCGATCAAATTTTATACTGGAAAGACCCCCTGGGGGTGCTTTTAAAATGCATGGATCCACAAGAGGCCGACAGGGTCATGGTTGAATTTCACAACGGCCTATGCGGAGGGCACCATTTCTGGAAGACCACGGCTCATAAAATCCTCAGAGATGGGTACTACTGGCCCACCTTATTCACTGATGTCTGTAGAAGAGTTAGAGCCTGTATCCCGTGCCAAAGATTTTCAGGAAAGAAACAGCTCAAGTCTCTTCCTTTAAAGCCAGTAGTTGTTTCAGGACCTTTCCAACAATGGGGCCTAGATTTTATTGGAGAAATACACCCTGCTTCCAGCGGGAAACACAGATGGATCCTGATCGCCATGGATTTCTTTACTAAGTGGATCGAAGCCATCCCCTCCAGAAGTGCTTCCCACAAGGTAATTATTGGATTCCTGGAAGACTTCATCAAAAGATTCGACTTCCTAGGAAAGATTTTCACTGATAACGCAACCTCTTTCAAGGTTGAGCCATTAGCCAAGTTCTGTGAGAAATTCGGGATCAAACTGGTTCACTCCACCCCATACTATCCCCAGGGCAATGGTTTAGCAAAATCCTCCAACAAAATCCTGATAAGGATCATCAAAATATTATTGGAGGACAACAAAAAAGCCTGGAATTCGAAACTGAAATTTTCTCTATGGGCCGATCGAGTGACCACAAAGAGATCTATAGGCATCTCCCCTTTCCAATTAGTTTATAGGGCAGAAGTTGTCTTCCCTTCTCAGCTAGCCATTCCCGTAGCGAAATTCTTCCAGGATTATCAAGAAAATCCCAATGACATGATCAAAAGAATTCATCAACTGGTAGAAGTTCAGCAGGCTAGAGAGCAGGTAATGATCAGAATTCAGGACCATCAGCAGATGATCAAGCAAGTTTTTGATATTAAAGCCAAGAAGGAGGAGTTCCAGATAGGAGACCTGATATTGAAGTGGGATGCTCCTAGGAAAGACAAGGGTAAGCATGGCAAATTCGAAGCCCTGTGGATCAGGCCCTTCAAAATCTCTGAAGTTTTCTCAAATAACATGTACAGGCTACAGGATCTGGAGGGCGAAGAGGTTTTCAACAGCCCAGTAAATGGGCATTTTCTGAAGAAATATTTTGCTTAAGCCTCAGATGGCTCCTTTGTTTGTAAATATTGTCCGTTTGTTTCTTTGTTCATTTTCATTTTTATTTTTCGTCTTAGTGAATGACTCCATAGCCCAACAACAAGGCACTGGAACTGAAAAATGAGTCCTTAGAGCATCACGGGGACTACTCTATCCCCCATGGAGCCTAATGTTAGAAACAATTTTTGTCTCGGGGCACGAAGATACCCAGGTCTGCAAGTTGCACGGAAAGCACTGAGCGCAGCACGAACACAATTCTCGTTTGTAGTTTCCAAGAAAGTAAGTGGGAAAAGATCATATTTTCAATGGTCAGAATCCATCCATAGGAGCAGATCATCGGTTCGCGGAAAATCACGTCTAGCGGAACTGCGCTGGGGTTAGCGCAATGGGTAGCGCCTATATTGTGTGCAGAGAAGGATAGCAACCATCCATCCAAAGGACGCATGGCGCAAGATCTAGTC
>SNQJ01S0062602.1:0-23821 GCA_010110895.2 Picea sitchensis
TACTTAATGCACATGTCCCTAGTGCAAAATATTTCATAATGGTACACATATTCAACTTGGAGGCCAAATATTTCCTCTAAAGGGATTATGTTGAAGGTGATGTTCATGGATATTGAGCCTTACAAATCCATTTATTGAATAAGGCCCTTATTGTCCTCCCTCCCTTTGTTATGGTAAAGTCCTTGATACCCATTCCTACTATGAAAAAACTCATTATGATACCCATATCCTACTTATATGACAAAGATTCACTTTAAAGGAACTATGTTGTAGTTTAAAGCCTTGATCATGGCCTATTAGATCAAGAATATTAACTTAGGTCCTAATTCCCTCGACTTCTGACCCAACCATGGTCAAGGCTCTAGTACCCATCCCTAATGCATAAAACCTTCTAATGGAATCCACATACCACTGTAATGATAATGATATCTTATATAGGGCATGTTTTGTGGTTTGTGGCCTTGTCCATGGCCCTTGTAGGTCCTCGAAAGATTCATTTATAGCCTAAGGGATTTAATCTCCTCTCATGTACATTATCAAGGCATTGATACCTATCCCCATTATCCAAGGAATTATAGGAGAAACCATGTTCCACTTGGAGGATATGGTAATATTAATATTAAACTAGTAATATTAATATTAAAATTGCAGCCTAAAATATTTTTTTAATTTTTTTTTTAAATAAATATTACTCGTCGCACTTGCGACGACCATCATACACTTGCAACAGATTTGCTATATAAACAGCAAAATTTTTCGTCAGAAAGGTCGTCGCCAGTGCAACGACAACTTAAAATGTTGCGACACATTTTCTATATAAACAATAAAAGTTGTCGTCGCAATGGGCGTCTCAAGTGTGATGACAACTTAAATTATTGTTGCTACATAGACAAAAAAGGTTATGTCACAAGGGCGATGAAAAATTATATTGCTACGATGCATTTGCGATATAAACAATGAAATTTGTCATTGCAAAGGTCGTCGCAAGTGCGACGACAACTTAAATTGTTGTGACGTAGTTGCTACATAAACAAAAAAAGGTTTCGTCGCAAGGGCGATGACAACTTAAATTGTTGCGATGCATTCATCGTCACAATGGTCGTCTCAATTGTGATGAAATGTTGGTTTCACCTAGTTTGCCTATATTGTCATATTGGCGATGATATTTCTTTTTTTGTCGCAATTGTGAGAAGTTCCCTAGGGTCGTCTCTCTTGCGACGGTAATTCAAGTTCGTCTTAGTTTCCACGTGACATAAAATGACATTTCAAAGACTCAATATTCTTTGCAATATCCATGACATAACGTTGTAAGAGTGTCGAAATAGCCATCGTAAAATGAGCCAAATTTGGTAGTGAATCAACACTGCTGGCTAACTCGAAGATCTCGTCCCTGGCGAGGCCACCCTATATTGTATGGTTGTGGGTGTGGTGGTGTAGACAATCCCAACTGTTTGATGACCTCTGCTGAAATGAGGTTCTTTTGGCTTCTGCTGTCAACAAAAAAATACAGAGGGGTCCTCTTCACCCACATCTGTGAATGAAAAAGGTGCTCCCCCTCTTCATGATCTATTGTTTCTTTTGGTTGAATTGTTTTAGTCACGGCAGTAGCAGTGGGGTCTACATCGATAATCTGTCTTCTCCCATTATTTTCTAAATCGGATTATGAATCAAGGTTCGGTTCCTTTTCTTTGATATCGACCACCAATGATTGTTTTGAGTGACATTCATTAGTGTTGTTCCAGGGTCTTTGTAGAAATCACACCATTTTTGAGTGTCTTTCTTCGTCTTTCCATTGCCCTTCTTTTCCTATGGCTTGGATTGGTTTTCTAGAGGCTAGTTTAGGGACATATTTACCATACTTCGGTTATTGTGGATTTGCAGAACCGAACTCCCATTTGTTCTGGTGCCTAAATTTATGCTCGATTTTGACAGCATATCGATAGCTAGTTCCTAGTGATGAGATGTCATGGCAATCCATTTCTATTTAGATGTACCTATGCAGAGCCCCACGGTATTTCAGAACATATGTCACTCGAAGTATTTGATACCAGGCTTGGTGTACAAGGTATGGAAAGTATTTTTTAACTCCGACATTTTTTGGCCCCTCTCTTACAATAGTGTGGTCCATCTCATGTACTGGTCATCATAGTTGCCAGCAGGGTAATATTGTTCCTTGACCACATCCATAAAAAAATACCAAGTGGGCTCAGCCCCATATATTCCAGAATCCTATGCAGAACTTTGATCCTAGTAATTTTCCCACAAATGTTTTACATGGGGGAGATAATTAAGGAGTGTAAAGGTGATCTTTTCCCTGTCAGAAAATTTGTGAACAAAGAAATAATCTTCTAGCAGATTTAACCATTTTTCTAGGGAATCCGCATCGATCTGACCTTTAAATATGGGAATATCAAAATTAACTTGTACCTTGAAAGGAGAGGTTCCTCCAAAGTGGTATCTTTATGAATACACTCTTTTTGTTATCGACAGACATTGAAGGATGTGGGAAAAATTCTCCATCATTTCATCCCTTTGTCATGTGAGAGCTTACTCAAACAACATATTAATAGAATCTTTTGCTCTGTCATCATTATTTAATTCTACCATGGAGGGTTTCTTTGGAATGTGAGAGATATTTTCCTCAAGAGGGATAATATCGAGATCCAACTTGCTATTCTCGGACCTCATTGGGGACATGAACTGAAAAATGATCAAGATAAGCCTTCTATGATACCACTGATCCAGATTATTTTTGGCACGAAATGAGAGTGGAGATATAATAAAGAAATGTACAAAGATATATCAGATATACAGTAATTTAATAGAGATATATCAGATATATAACCATAAACACAAAGATACAGTAGTACACAATTTCTATTAATGAGAAAAATCTACAAAACTGTAGAAATATAGAGTGAAAGACTTGCTAGAATGGTGGCAGCTTATCTCTGAGAAGAGATGTGATGGCTATTCTCATTCAAAAGAAGATGATTGTTACAATGAGGCTACACATTCCTTTTTAACATAAAGAAAATCCAAAACCCTAACCCCAGAAGATGAAAAGCCAACAATTTTGTGGACCCCATTTTGGGTAGTTCGGTATATCAACTTCTCGGGGGCGTAACTTTGGCATATGATCTCCATTTTGGGTTCACGATAGCTCATTAGAAAGGTATCGACGAGGAGATTCATTTAGGGGGCTCAATGAGAGCCTTTCAATATCATTGAGGTTCCCTATTGTGAGAAATCATCTTTTAGGCCCTCAAAATGGCCACGGAAGTTTGGAACCCGAAAAACTGCTAAACATAGTAAATTTCCAACAAATTGTTTTGAGACAGTTGGAATAGGTGGGTGGCCATCGATATCCACTTGGATCACCCACATAAATTGAATGTCAAGGGATACATTAAACATAGTCCGGTTGTGGATTTGATTGGTAGTGGTAGAACCCATAATTTTATTCATCACAGGCTCCCTGATGAGATCCATTGCTTTTTCCACCTTATTTCTAATTTTCCAATCCTAATCGCTAATGGTGGTACTATTAAGTGTGGGGGGAATTGTGAGAATGTAAAACTCTAAATGGAGGATTACCATATGAAAACCCACATGTTATCTATTTCCATGGGTGGTTGTGATATTGTGTTGGGCATGGAATGGCTTCACACTTTGGGGCCGATCGCAATGTATTATCAAGAATTATATATGAGCTTCACCAAAGAAGATCACCCCTATACTCTCAGGGGTATCCAAGCAGGCTCTCCTGAAATCATCAGCTCTCAAAGGATGGAAAAACTCTTGAAGAAAGGCCACCATGGTGTGATTTCTCAATTTAATGTTATCCAAGTCATTGAACAAGCCTCTCAGGTAGTTCCTCCTAGCTTGCAACTCATCTTTGACAAGTACCCCAATATCTTTGAGATTCCTACAACCTTACCTCCTTCCAGGGGTGAGCATGATCATATAATCCCTCTCCTTCTAAGAAGTCAACCCCCCAATGTACATCCCTACAAATATCCCTTTGCTCAGAAAAATGAAATAGAAAATATGGTACAGGAATTACTGGAGGTGGGGGTAATTCGCCCTAGTACTAGCCCATATTATTCCCCAATGGTGATGGTTTTAAAGAAAGAAGGTACTTGGTGCATCTGCCATGATTTTTGTGCCCTGAATAAACTAACCATCAATTATAAATTTCCCATTCCTTTCATTGATGATTTGTTGAATGAACTACAAGGTGCCTGTGTGTTCACCAAATTCGACCTTCACTCCGGTTATCACCAAATCCAAATGAAGGAGGCTGATATTCCAAGCACTGATTTCAGAACTCATGAGGGACATTATGAATTCTTGATCATGCCTTTTGGCCTTTGCAATGCTCCATCCACCTTCCAAAGTCTCATGAATAATCTATTGAAACCTTACCTTCGGAAGTTTGTCTTGGTCTTATTTGACGACATCCTCATTTATAGCCGCACCTTGGATAGCCATCTTCTTAATGTGGACAAATTCCTTCACTTGCTGCAGGAAAACCAATTGTTTGTCAAAAAGACCAAATGTTCATTTGGCACCAACAAAGTGGAATTCTTGGGGCATATTGTCAGCAGAGATGGGGTAAAAGTGGACCCCAAAAAGATACAAGCTATGCAATAATGGCTGCACCCAATGACCTTAAAGTTCCTAAGAGGTTTTCTGGGTCTCACTGGCTATTACAGGAAATTTGTTAACCATTATGGAAAAATTGCTCAGCCCTTGACTGACCTCCTTAAGAAGAATGCATTTCATTGGACACCTGCTGATGAGCAAGCCTTCATAGAGTTAAAGAGGGCCATCTGCACTACCCCTGTCATAGTAGCTCCTGACTTCAACAAAAATTTTGTGGTGGAATCAGATGCTTCCGGCATGGGTATAGGTGCAGTGCTCACCCAAGATGGTCAACCCATGGCATTTACTAGCCAAGAATTGAGTGGTCACAATTTGGGCCGATCTACGTATGAAAAATAATTGATGGCCATTCTCCATGTGGTGCATAGTTGGTGACCATATCTCATGGGACGTCATTTTTCATATTAAAACAAATCACTGTAACTTGAAATATTTTTTGGATCAACGACTATCATCCCCAGAAAAAAATAAGTGGCTGAAAAAAATATTGGGTTATGATTATGAAATCATCTACAAAAAGGGAAAATATAACATAATAGAAGATGCATTGTCACATAAAAATGAGGAGGATAGCTCCCTCTTTTATTTATTCTCACCGATCCCTGATTGGATTGAATAAGTGCACTAATAGTGTCCAACGCACTAGACTACCTCCAAATTAATTCAATGTCTTAAGGAGGACCCTAATCCTCCCACTAGCTACACTTGGTAGGATAATATTCTTCAATATACGGGACGCTTGGTTCGCTCAACCTCCTTAGCACTCAAGCTTGGGATCTTAAATGAGTTGCACTCCTCAGCTATAGCGAGTCATTTGGGCTTCCAAAAGACATATGCTCATGCTCATCGTTCTTTTTTTTGGGTAGGCATGAAGAAGGATATACTTCAATTTGTCACAAAATGTGAGGTGTGCCATTGTAATAAAAGTAAAATGGTCAAGTCTCAAGGCGTTCTACAGCCCTTACCAATTCTAGCTTCTCTGTGGATAGAAATATCCATGGATTTTATAGTGGGCCTTCCAAAATCTGGGAACAAGTCTGTCATCATGGTGGTGGTTGATCACCTCTCCAAGTATGATAATTTTTGTCCCTTACCTCACCCTTTCTCACTGGAAATCGTAGCACATGTCTTCCTTGATAATATTTTCAAGCTACATGGCATGCCAACCTCTATTGTCTCTGATCATGACCCAACTTTCACCAACATATTTTTGCAAGAGTTGTTTAAATTGCAGGGAACCCAACTAAACATGAGCACATCTTATCACCACCAGTCTAACGACCAAAAAGAAGTAGTCAATGAATGTTTGGAAACCTACTTCCATTGTTTTGTTGCAGACAAAAAACACAAGTGGGTGTAGTGGCTTCATTTGGCAGAATGGTGGTATGATACTTCCTATCATACGACCACTAAAATGACCCCATATGAAGTGGTGTATGGCCAAAGGCCACCGACAGTCATTACATGTCTTTCTGGAACATCCAAGATCCATGCAAGGTGATACCACCACTCTAGCGGCTCTAAAGGATAATGTCCACATGGCCCAAAATCACATGAAGCAACAGAAAGACCATCATCGTTCAGAAAGGGATTTTTAGGAAAGTGATCAGGTGTTTCTCAGGATCCAACGTTACAAGAAAACATCTCTTAAAGCTCAGGGACATCACAAATTGGAACATGATTTTTATGGACCCTACCATATCATCAATCATATTGGTTCCATGGCTTACAAATTGGCCCTTCCTACTACTTCCAAAATCCATCTTGTGTTCCATGTTTCCTGTCTGAAGAAAGTGGTGGGACAGAATTGCAGAGTCCAAACCATCATTCTAGAATTAGATGAAGAAGGTTCTTTGTGGCTCCAACCATAAGTAGTCCTCAATAACTGTGAAATTCAGTTGCGTGGCCATACTATAAAGGAATTGTTGATCAAGTGGTAGGACACAACACCAAAGGATGTGACCTGGGAACCCACGACCATACTTCAACAGTTTCCACACCTGCAACCTTGAGGACAAGGCTTCTTTTGAAGGGGGAGGGAATGTTAGGATCTGATCCTAACCCCTCTCCATGGGTAATTAGTTAGTAGGATATTTTTTGTATTTAATAAAATTTGACATTAGTTAGTAAGGCCTAATAAACAAAAAAGAATAATTCAATGTAAGAAGACCTAATAGAAGCTTCCTCTTCTAGAAAGATCTTCCTCTGGAAGTTTCCTTAGAAGGTAGAATTAGTATAAATAAGAATAGGAGGCATTGGATATCTTGTCTTGGTGATTACTGTAATATAGATCTAATATTCTAGAGGTTTCCCCCTCAAAGAGGCAAGTGAACATTGCTATCATAATAAAGTTGCTCTTCCTGGTGATTATTTTGGTGTTCTTATGATATTTTTCTCGATATATCATTATTATTCTGTCATTTCCTGCTAGATATTTTTTGTTCTGCATAATGTATTGTATCAGGAATATTTCAATCTCCCATGTATTCTTACGTAAAACATTCATGTCAGACCCCAAGTCCAAAATAACAGTATCCACATCATACTCCCCAATTTGCACACTAAATCTAAATTCTTCGTTGGTCCTCTTCCTGTGCAGTACCTGATTCACCAATCTTTATGCAATTGGAGTTTCCCTCCCTCATGTGAAGTGATCAATCATTTCATATAGTGTACTTAGCATAATTTCATCTTTCATTACCTCTACAAAAATTCTCAGGAATTATGTTAGCGTTCTTACCTTTCTAGTTGGCTTCTCAAAAACAACGCAATCTTCTACATGAGGCGTAGATGATGTTGATGCTCACCAATCTTGTCCAAGTACTTATTTTCTTTCCCTCTGATATGTATCTTTTTCTTGCTAAAGATAAAAGGTTGGCAAGGGTCATGTTGACTTCCTTACCCATTGCTCAATCTACTTTCCTTCACTCATCATACCAGTTGTTGTTCTAGCTCTTCTACATGTAACAACTGTTATTCTTGGTTCTTCGTTGTGTTTTTCAACTGATATTTTCTGCACATTCTAATTTGGATTCGGGTTTTGGTTTATTCTAGCCAACCATTTCCCAACTAGTTGAGGAAAATCTTCTGCCGCATGGACTAGTTCTCTATAGTATGTGCACGTTGTACACAGATTTAGGAATTCATGGTCCAAGTTTCTTGATTGATTACAATCCTAACATGTGATCGTTCTTCTTCTTCCTCTTCCAAAAATTTCCTCTTGCTCGATTTCTACCAAAGTTTCCTCGGTTCCCTAGATTAAATCCTCTTTGATTATTATATTGTGGACCAACCCCATCTACTACAACATTCTCCTCCTGAATATTGTACATATCCAAAGTACTCCCCCTCATCAATTCGAATGCATGACTATCCTTGTCTTCATGTCCAACAAACTTGCAAAAATCGCAAAACAAGTTCCTTGGTGTACTATGATATTTCTATAGTAATGGAAAATCAGTTGGGTGATGGCCCCATTTCTTACATATCTCGCAATATCCCCCTCCTGGTAATGGATTTGTTGCTCCTGTTTCCAAATACTGCGTGAATTTTGGGCATTCGTCCTTGTGATGGCATTCAGTCCTACACTTGGTACACCAAATTTTCTCACGTTTCTCCTTCCCTTTTGTATGTTCTTTTGGTTAAATTGTGAATACAACAAACAACATCTGCACATGCACCATTCCTCCATTGTATCATACTGGGGATGATTCCAATTTCATACCAATTTCCAACGCCTTAGGTTGCAACACAACCTTCTATTGAATCAACGACCTATGAATGTGTGGTAGAAGTAAGTCCTACAATAAATCATTCCTGATATTTTTGATCGGAAATATGGAAATTTAGTCAACCCATGAGATCCTTGAGCCTTTGATCGCATTCCCATACCGAATTTGTTTGTACCCGTTTGATCTCCTTCAATTCTGTGATGTACTGTGACTCAGACTTTTCCTTATTTAACTCATTCAACAATGCTTTCCTTATATTATACAAAGTCTTGACCTTCCCTGTAGGTTTGGTACTTTGCATCTTCATGTACTAGACCAGCGCACGAACTCTAATTGTTGTTTCCAATTGCACAACCTTCACATCCTCATCTTGGACATTCTTTGCAGCCCAAATTGTCTCGGAGAAAAACAAATGGTGTTTTGGGTCCTCTGACATAACTCCCTGGAACTCAGGAAGTCTAAGGCTATTGTCTACCCCTTCCATGTTTCTTTGTGTATTCCTTCTTCTTGGCGATGATGAATGAATCTAAATCTGACTCTGACTCTGACTCTGCAGACTACTTACACTACTCTGACTACTACTACTTTTTCCTCTCTGGATAAATACAATTGATTTTGATAAGTCTTCAACTATGATCTCTTATTGTGGTGATGAACATGGGGTCATGGATTCGAAACAAGACCCAGTTTGAGGAGGACTTAATGGTTCTTCTATTAATGGACTGTTATGGAACTCCTCTTCTTCTCCTTCTGTATGTGGTAATTCCACTATTTGGATTATTGCATAAGGTTCTCTCCCATTTGGCTCACTGTGTGTCTCTCCTTTCTCATCCCCATTCTTTCACCTCTTGTACCTCCTTCCTCCAAGCAATACTCCAAACTCATCTCCTTCCTCTGGTATACCCTCCTTAGTCCCTCCCTTCCTTATTCATCATTTCATTCATTCTCTCCTACTCTCATAATATCTTCTTGTCATCCCCCAGTTTCTCTATGTGCATGAGGCCCATTAGCAGTCAGATTGCATCTCCATCACGCACTTGTCACACAACAACATCTTCATCCACATACCTAATGATTTCATGAACCTCCCATGAAAACCTTTGACTAAATCCCTTTCTGCAACACTAAGTGATTGGGTACAATCTACTGCAAACTTTGTGATATATCCTCCTAGTATGCTATCCAAAAAAAAATAAACTACATGAGTAGTTGGGTTACTTACACAATTCATTTGTCTTACCAAATCAGGAGTTCAATTCCTCAACGTTGCGGCTCTGTACCTTCCAATATTCTCCACTAATCTTTCTAGCCACTCAGTCAGAATAATTGGAAATTTGCCAAAGACAATTTCATGCAATTCTATGTACACATACCTTTGCATCCATTGCTTGTCACTCATCCGAGGGTTTCTATTCTCTTGCCAAGAAAATTCGCATTCCTTCCTTTCCATCCATTCTAAGATATCTTTCTTATTTGGTCTCCAAAACATTCCCTCAATCGCAAATTCTAGGTCCCGACAACAGAACAATTTGTTGGCACTGCGCATGGTTTGTAAGACCCTAGGTTTGAGTTATCTATGACCAAAAAGACCCACCAGACACTGGCCCCTTAGTGAGGACTGCAAGAACTAGGTTTCTACATTAGTGAGGGAATGGTAGGTGACCATTTTGTTCATTCTTCCTTATTAGTTCTATGTGCGTAATTCTGTCCTTTTTCTTTGTTAACTAATTTGTGATTTCCAATTCATACTATCATTACATTCCATATTACCACATAACCAATTACTGTAATAGTCATGATTATTGAACAATGGTTATTCATAACACATATCTAATCTAATGAGCAGTAAACAGAATCCATAAGCCATCATATAAAATACATACAATGCAAGATTTACCATTGTTTACCTAACTATGGGCTACATCCACAACAATTGGCTTCTTTATTATGTGTTTAGTAATTGGTTCAAGCTTGTGCACTATGATTAAAAATATATGTCATGGTTATATTTATCTTCTCGTATTCTATATGCTATGCAATGCAAGCCTCTCTCTCTCTCTCTCAGCATCATCTCTTACATTTAGACATTGATTCCCTCCCTTCCCATCCTATCATATCAACCTTCTTACTTACAGTCATTCTCGGAAATTTGGAATAGACTCCACAATATTGACCGAGAATAACCACACAGAGGAACCCCTATTCTCCCAACCCATTAAATATTTATACATACAATCTAGGGCTTAAAACTACTTGGTTCCCCAAAAAACCCTATTACAGTGCATGATAACTCCAATTAACTAGTTGTTAAGGCTGCTTTCACCTTCTTTTCCATCTTCATGTTTCTTTTGCACTCTAACTGCTTTTCCTCCTCCTTTTGTGCGTCCTTCCATATTTACAACATCGAGTTGTCATCCTTCATTTTCATCCACTTTATTCTCCTTCTTTATTATTCTCTTTGATTTATTCTTCTTCGTACTTTATTCCCTGTCTTATTCTACTTATTGCATGCTTTACTTCTGAATGCACCTCGATTGTGCACTCCCTATTCTTTCTTCTTCTCCTTTGTGCACCTATTTTGTGCACTTATTCTATACTTAGGATTTTTCCCAAAATTGTATCCCAAAACTGTAGGTCCAACAAAAGTCCACGTACTGACACATTTTCAGTTGAATGTTTTCAAATCTTTTATGATATATTGAAGTAGTATATCCTTCTAGTAGTCAAAGAATTGTAGAAGTATGGGAATATGATAGGGTACCTAAATGCCACCTTCATTTTCTTAAAAACCAAGAAATAGGATGGATTTTCCTCCAGGGACTACAAGCCTATATCCTCCTATAATGTATTTACAGGTTAGTGGTGAAAACAATTACACATCATATGAAACCTATTCTAAATGAAATCATAGATGAAGAACAATTTGGCTTCCTCCAAAACAATAAAATTCATGACACATTCTTGATCACACAGGAAGTCTTCAACTCCATCAAATCCTTGAAGGTAAATCATCCCTACTGAAACTAGATCTCTCAAAATCCTATGATAGGGTCAATTGGACCTTCCTCAGGATGGAATTGATTCAAATGGTCATGTCCCTTCAAGTGGTGAACTGGATAATGGGATGTGTCCAATCAGCCTCTTTTGATATACTAATCAATGGTTCTCGCTTAAATCATCACGTGGTCTAAGACAGAAATGTCCCCTTTTCCCGTTCATGTTTATCATCATTTAGGAGGCACTAAGAAAAATGCTTCTTGAGGCCAAAAACTTGGGCTCAATAAGGGGTGTTAAGGTTTCAACAGGGGAAACAATTTCTCACCTCCTCTTTGATGACAACATTTTTTTGTAGCATCTTTGGATATGGAAGAGATATCTCCACTCTCAAAGGAATTCTAGACCTTTTCGAATCATCTACATGTATGGAGATTAATTGTCAAAAAACATGTATCATTCTCCATTAGTGCTCAGATCATGAATCGTTTTTGATAGGTAGCTTGATCCCATCCCCTAGGATAAATCTGGATGACGGATTTAAATATCTTGGTTTCTTTCTGAAACCATATAAGTACTGTATTTATTAATGGGATTGTCTAGTAAAAAATATTGAATTGTGTGTCTCCATCTAGGTAAATAGTCTCCTATCCAAGAGTGGCAGACTCATGCTACCCAAAGTTTTCCTCCAAAGTATCCCATCTTATTGGTTCTCCATAGTGGTGATTCCTAAGGGAATTCTAATCAAGATTCATAAAATCATATTCTAGTACATGTGGTGTTCTCACCGCAAAGAAGGTGGGATCCATCTGGAAAAATGGTCAGCAATAGTGTATCTAAAGTAACTAGGTGGTTGGGGATTAAAAAACATATATTCCTTTTCTCAAGAACTAGCAAATTGTAGCCTCTGGAGACTAACCCAAGGAAACTCTCTTTGGGTGTGGGTTATGCACTTTAAATACCTCACAAATATGTCCATTGCAGACTGGTTTCATATGTTAAGTAAATATCCTAAAGGATGTATATTATGGAATGCTTTAGTGATTGTGGTCCCTCTAGTAGGAGATTGGACCATGTGGAAAATTGGTAATGAGAGGTAGGTCTGCCTCAATGAAGATCCTTGGCTCAGGGCTGGAAATAACTTTCGATGCTCTGATTCTCTCATCCAGGAACTAAAGACATAAAAAATCTACACCCTAAACGATGTAAAGTATCACAGACCCCATAATCGTGGAAGGGTAGGATGGAATTTAGTGAAGGCTTTGGGGATTGAAATGAACGAGGTTGAAGAATGGAACCTCTATATCGGCCTCCTTATCACTAAATTCATATCACTTGATGAAGAAACCCATCACTCCCTATGTTGGTCTAAGAACCACATTTTTAGAAATTTCATAGCCAAGTTGGGATATTCTACTAACCATGAATCCATGTACATGAGCACCAAAAAGTGGTGGTGGATCCTTCTATGGAAAATAAATTCCCCATTAAAATGTAAAATTACTCTTTGGCTGCCTCTAAACAACAAAATCATCACTTGGGATAATGGTATGAAATGTGGTTGGTGTGGCCCCAATAGGTTTTCTTTGTGTAAATATCAAGAGGAATGTATTTCTCACATTTTTATTGATTTCTCTTACACAGTACAAGTGAATAATATTATCTAGGACAAGCTAAAGCCTAAGGTGGCTTGGAATAAAGCCATCATTGAAGATTGCTTCAAAGACTAGATGTTAGATAAATCAATAAGTCAATATAAATGACTGTTGATTATCTTCGTTTCAAATATGTGTTAGGACTGCAATTCTATCCTCTTCAAGGATAAGGATAACCCCACCCCAAAATTATAGCAGGAATTACCTTAAATTTTGCAGAAAAATTTAAAGCGGAGCTTAAAACAATAAATCCCAAGAACCCAGTAATGACTAAACTAGATTTCTAGGTTCCTTGGTATTTACTTGATGGAGCATGCCAACAACACCCCCCATATGCGGAGTTGGAGTGGTTCTACACCACAAACAAAATCATTACCTACATATCATATATGCACTAGGTATTGGTACAAACAATAGAGCATAATTCATTGTATTATGGACCTTGTTGGAAACTGTTATCAAGAAGGATGTAAAGAAGATATATGTAATGGGATATTCTAAGTTGGTTATCAATTGGGCACAGTAGAAAAATTTTGCACGGGATGTTAGATTAACTGCTTTGATGAGAGACATTAAATTGTCTTTTCAATATTTTGAGTGGCTCTCCTTCAACCACATTCTTTAGGAACTGAACGAGAAAGTAGATGAGCTCTCAAAATAAGAACTTTAATTTCCAGTTGGTGCCTTTTGTATCTATGAATTCATTGAAGGAGAGGATATAGAATCCATGGAATTATGCCTCTAATATCATATGTTGATCGCAGAGTTTGTATGAAGATCTTTTTGGAATATTTTGGTTTAAGCCTCTTTTTTGAGATTGCAATAGTTCTATATATGGATATAATAGAGTTTATTAGATGATTTTGATGTAACATACTATAGGTATATGAAATACTATGGTAGAAGTAGTGCTTGAAGTCAAATACAGATATATGCATATTCATAGATTTTGAATATAAAAGTTTTTTTTTCTCTAGGGAAAAGATGAAATCAATCCTATGGAATGGTTGAGGATGATAAATAAAACCAATTTGAAACCTTTTATGAAAGAAATTTTCTTGATTGGTGAATCTTTCAAGTGGTTGGATAGCCTTGATGAAATTACTAAACTCTCCCCCACATGGGAAAATGTTTAAAAACTCTTCTCAAATAAATTGATAAGTATACAAAATGGAGGAAGTGTATAGAATTCAAGATGATTTAAAAGAATCAAAGGAAGATGTCAAGAAGAAGGGTGATGATATATCTAATATACGAGACCTTAATGAAGCACTCATTAAGGAAGTTAAAAAATTAAAATAGGAGAAGAGTAGAAAAGGAAAGTGGGAAAAAGATGAGTCAATGGGAGATTTGAAAAACAAAGATGAAGAGATATGTAGATTAAGAAACCATAGTAAAAAAACTATTGGATGATGTTAAGAGATTGAAAGATGAAAAGAAGAATTATCAAAATAAAGAAGAAAAGAAGAATTATCAAAATAAAGAAGAAAAGAAGAATTATCAAAATAAAGAAGAAATGAGGATCTTGGATGAAGAATATACCAAAATAATTTAAGAGGAAATTTGCAATAAGGTGGAAGAATCCCTAAATATTGATGAGGTAAAATCAGAAATGCAATCTAGAATGGAAGAAGGACGTTAGAACATGATAAATGGGGTGACATTGTAGCTTCAAAAAGAAAAATAAGGCAAGATTCAATAAGTTCATTAGAATATACTTGAAGAAGTTGAACTTCATCTAGAGGATGTACATGCCAAATATGATGGTATTATCTCCAAGGCTAGAGTAATCAAAGACCAAGAAAAGAGGATAGAGGATGTCATTGTCTTTGAAAAGAAGATAGATAAAACGCATATGCAGAATGAAGGAAAACTATTGATATCATCATTATTAAGGAAGAATATGGAATACTTTTCAATATTCATGGAACAAGGGATCACAAAATAATTTTTCAATAAGATATTATTAGATACCAACAACCACTACAAATTGGAGAAGTTACAACAACAATACATGGAATCAAAGGAAATAAAATTATGCAACAACTAGCCACCAAGGATTAAGACCGAAAATAATTCATTTTGGATGGATGGATCATCATCAATGGAATTAAGAAAGAAGGAGCATAAGAAAATCATATTACTTGGTTTCATCACATGTGAAGCCTTTAATTGAAAATATTTGAGGAGAAAGCTTTTTAAAGAGGGGTACTATGTTATGACCCAAGGGGAGCATATATGGGGGTAATTATATATGATATGACCCCAGGGGGGGAATATATGGGGCTAAATGTACATTTAATGAGTAAATATATGTGTAATAGGGTCACCTAATAGTAAAGGGACCTCATGTGTAGTGTGTGAATATGTATATATAGATATCATGTATTCATTATTGTGCACATGTGAATTGTGATGTATGAATGTATTTGTTTATTTGAAGGAGGTTCTCGTATTCTCTGATTTATTATGTAACTTATCTCTCTTATCTATATTGGAGTTGTGCTCCATGCTCACATTGGTGTACATGGTGTGTACTTCTAGTTTATTCTAATATCTTAAGCATTTGGTTCATTATAAAACCTTTCTACTAATATTTCATGACATTTTTTTACAGTATTATATTGTTTATAAAATTCCAAGATCATAGATGACTTCTTCTAAGAAAATCCTCCTTTTCATTTTTTGAACAATCCCAACTCTTTTTCATAAATTTGTTAGTAAAATGGCAAGGGGAAAGAATGTAGATTTTATAATCTATTAGAAAATATCTTCTTCTTTGTATAACAAAGTCAATTATTCTTGTGGTCGCAATGACGGGGTCAAGAGTAATTCCTTCCTGTGAAATATACTTATGTTGTTGAGAATCGTGCCTAAACAAGAGAGAAATCTTGTGCACAGTCAAGGAAGAATGATTGTGTGCATTTGGTCACAGAGTACAAGAAACTCAAGAGAAGAGCCTCCAAGTGTTTGAACAAGATGGAGATTATTTTCTCAAATTTCCTATGCCCACAACAATATTTGAATCCCTACATGTTGAACCTATCTTAAGGCTCAAGTATTTATAATTATTATTCAAAACCCTAACTTTTTTCTCATCTGGATCTTTCTTTAACTTTTTCTATGTTAGGGACCTAACCTCTCTAACCCCTCTCATAGGTAGAATACTATATTTTCCATGTAATAAAGGCTAAAAATAGTTAATAAGGCCTATTTAATACTGTGAACAAGTCTAATGTAAGAAGACTTAATAGAACCTTTCGCTTCTAGAAGTATCTTCCTCTAGAATGTTATTTAGAAGATATAATTACTATAAATAAGAGTAGGAAGCATGAGAAAGACTTTTCTTGAGCATTATTGTAATAGAGAGATGCTTTGTTGAAGGTTTTCTCCTTGAAGAGGCAAGTGAACATTGATTTCCATCAATAAAGGTATTATTTTTGTGTTGTGGTTCTCTACATTTTGTTGTTCTGCTCGTATTTGCTGTAATATTTATATTTTCCACTTATTATAATACATCTGATACCTAACAAGTGGTATCAGAGTGATCTCTTTTACGGAAAATATGGGAACTTTTTTTCCAAGGTAGATACATGTATCGTTGACATCTTTAAAGAACAAATATCTGTCGCATAGTAGGTAAAACTATGGCTAGGGAAGACTACATGTAGGAAATATAGATAATTTCACATGGTTTCTCAAAACAAAAATTTCACCTTGTTGGAAACCTATATAACCCCTGCTGGTACCCCTTCAATTAGTAATGCATCAGATATAACATGTACATGAACATCACTCCCACATACCGTCAGGTATATTGGGAGTCCCCTAGGTCTCATGAAACCAACACTAGATCAGTCAATCGATTGCCTAACTGCTATTGTGACGTTGAGAAAAACACTCATGAAGATACTCTCTAGTACCTGGGTAATTAGGTAGTATGACTAAGGGTACAATCAAGCCTCCATAGTTGGTTCCCTAAGATATTGGGCCGAGTACTACTTTTTGACCCCACACATATATCAAAGAGCTATAACATAGGGAAAAACCTTGTCTGTGGGAACCATGAAAACCCTAACCCTTAAGAAAGGAACAAAACTAGAAAAGGAAAATACGATATCTATTGTTGTGCAACCCTACCTCCTGTATTCTATTGTGAAAATTCTATACATTTTTTCTTGTTAACAATTTGGGAAATTTGTCACTGCAGTCTTCTTCAAGAAGGAGTATAACTCTACAGAAGTAAAAAAAAAAAAAAGTATAGTGGTCCCATCGACACCCTTATTTAGGAACAATCTTATTTGATTCCTCTCTTCTCCCTGATCATCATGGTACCTTTCATTTTTAACCATTTTTTTCCATGGACCCAACCCCCTTCCTAACACCCTTATTTGGGACCTATCCCATTAGATTCCCTATTTTACCCTGATCGCCATGGTATCTAACAATTATAACCATTTTTTATATGGGTCCACCCACCCTTCCTGGCACCCTTATTTGACACCTATCCCCTTGGATTTCCCTTGTCATCCTAATCACAATAATATATTTCACTTATCTGCCTTTCTTCAGTGGACCCACTCCCCTTCCCAGACACCCTAGATATCCAAATGGCCACCACTCACACCCAATAAATGTAGATCGAAATCAAACAAAATAAGGACGGTTTTGATCATTTTGACGACTAAGGCAAGACCCAATTTTCCAAAGTTGGCAGCCAATTTGAAAAATTAGAAGGAAAAATTGACACCCTCAATGCCACTATTAACCAATTGTTGAACTAATCCCATGACCCCCCCCCCCCATTGAAAAAACCTCCAAAGTAGATATATTTTATTCCTCCCAAACTATGGCCTTTCATTCCAACCCCCTTCATCATGACCCATGTATTCCCCGAGTTGAGGTCAATAAATTTGATGGCTATGATCCCATGGGTTGGGTCACCCAAATGGAGAATTATTTGTCTTTGCATGGCATTACTGGTGAGTTGGAAAAAAATTGTTATGATGTTCTCTATCGGGATCTTGAACATTGGCAATGGTGGCAATGGCATAAAAATGAATTCCATGGGTATTTTTCTTAGACCTAGTTTGTTGCAGAGCTTTATGAAATCTTTGACACTAACACCCACTATTTAGGTCATTTGACCAAGTTGAAACAATTTGGCACAATGGAAGACTTTATAACTGCCTTTGAGCACTTGTATTTCAGAAATGAGGGCATGACATATGTCTTCCTCATGGAATATTTTATCAGTGGTCTAAAGGAAGAGATCCAAGCCTAGGTCCTCATGGATCGCCCCTAAACTTGGTTGGAAGCTACTAAATGCATCAAAGAAACACAACAAGTTGTATTTTCCCATAACCAGAAACCCTCTTTTCTTCCCCGCCCTTGACCTACCAATCCTTCCCCTCATGCCACCCCTCTCAAGATCCATAAATTAATTGGAGTAGAAATGGTTAAACACCAACTCAAGGATCTTTGTTGTAATTTTGATGACAAATATTTTCCTAGGAACAAGTGTAGGGAACAAAATATTTTTATGGCCATTTCTAATGATGTTTTTGATGAGGAGGTGGAAGCTTCCCCTTTGGAGGATCTACCCCCAATATATGATCCTACTCTACTCGTTGATCTACCAGAATTTGAACCATTGATTTTGTTGCATGCCCTCAATGGCTTCTCTGTTCCCCAAACCTTTAAGCTAATTGGCTACATTAATCATAATAAAGTCATCATCCTTGTTAACAATGGTAGCACCCATAATTTTATTCATTGTTGCATTTCCCAGGAAATCAATTGCTATATCCATTTTGTCAAAAAATTTCAAATCATGGTTTCCAATGGTGGTTCCATGAAATGTGGTGGGTGTTTTGAAATGTCCACCTACAAATTGGTTAGTACCACTTGAAATATCATATGTTTGCTATCAACATGGTGTTGGATTTACTTCACACACACCTAGGATTTATTTTTCCTAAGGTTTTTCCTTGTTTATTAGTCATATTTAGTCATTATCTAGTCTCCTACATTTTAGGGGAGAATATTCCACCTGAAGAATATTCTCTTTCAATTGGCACTTCAGTTTGACTAGTTGAGTTGAGTTTAGATGCTGCATTAGTTTTGTCACCATGAAAAATTGGGATCATCACCAGCTAATGCACACTTTCCTTGGTATCATCACCAGACTGGCACATTACCCTTGATTTCCTGAGTTAACTCCTCACTACTCTCTGTTCAGTCAATTAACTGAAGACTAGTTGACTAGTTAACTCAACTATGTGGCAATTCACTCCCGTAACTTCCTGAGAGACTAGACTAGGTGGCAGTTCACTCCCGCAACTATTGGTGTGAGTCCAGATCACTCTAGACCACCACTATGGTGCATTGTTTCTCCTCCAGTGCACACTCATTGATTTATACAGAGTATATCATGTGTAAATTATTCATTATTCACAACGGTTAATGATAATTCTTTCACTCTTTCTCTCCTTCTTCTTCTTTCTCAAATTATCTTTGCAAATGTGTTTATTATTGTTTAGATAGATATATTATGTGCAGTTTCAACACATTTACATGGTATCAAAGCCAACATACTACTAAGAAAAATCTACACCAATTTGTTTTGCAGGTACAAAAGATTGAAGACAGCGGAAAGATGGATTTCCCAAAAGAATTCCTTCTTACACCTTAAAACTATTTTTCATGGAAGGAGAAAATAGCCATACATCTCTAAACCAGAGGGTTTTACAGGTTAACCTTGAATACATATACAGAACCGACATCAGCCATAGAAAAATCCAAGTATTTAAATCGCATGGATGAGGCACTCAAAACAATTTGTAGTCTTATTTCTGCCGATCTCCTTTTTCACATATCTTCCTGTAAGAATCCCAATGAAGACTGGACCACCTTGGAAGGGATGTTTGGAAAACATGATGAGATGAGGGGACACATGTTGGAGGTGGATTTTCTCACATTGGATCCAAAAATCTTCGACAATATCCAAGATTTCTTTACAAAATTCAAGGATTTACTGTCGCAACTCAAAGCTTGCGGGGTTGATAAATCAGAGGAGAAACAAACGGTTCTCACCATTCTCTCCAAGCTTGTTCTTGAATTCTCTATATTTGTATCGACATTATATTATTTCAGATTCACCTCTGGAACCAACTAGATGATTCCTTCTCTTGATGACTTTATCAAATCCCTGACACAAGAGCAAACCAAGCTCATTAACATGGGCACAATAAAAGGCCCAAGGGTGCATGCACTCACTGTGCATGATGGCAGACAAAAATATCAGAAATATAAATATAAAGATAAACGTAAAGCTCATGCACATATGAAGAAGGAAGGGTACACAAAACCCTTCACCGATGCCTCTGGATCCAAAGGGGAAAAGGGAAGAAAAGGGGAGAAATGCACATACTGTCACAAAGGATTCCATTCAGAATCCGCATGCATGAAAAAGAAAATAGATCTAATGTCTCAAATAATTCAGAAAAACAACCATGGAGATCGCATCCCCGAGGGTGCCAAGAAGAAGAATCGAGAAGATCTGAATTCCAAGAAAGGCAATTCTAGCCATGCCTTGATTGCCATCAACTCCTCTCCCGATGCTTGGATCGTTGATTCAGGAGCATCGCATCACGTGGTTGCATAAGAAGCAGTATATGACTCTTTGGATGCATACAAAGTTCCTCCTATTCTGATGGGGGACAACTCTTCTGTCGAAGTCACCGACAAAAGAAGGATTGAACTCACCAACGAAAGATTCGAGAATGTGTTGCACATTCCCAAACTTTCTGTCAACCTTCTCTTCGTGTATCAGATGAAGAATTCTGGCACTGGAAAGAAAGTCGTATTCACACCAAATTCTGTGGACATCTATGACTTGAAAACCAACTCCAGGGTTGCTACCGGTGAGGGAAATCACCAGTCTAGATTGTATATTTTTTCTGAATTCATTGAACCTGATTCTTCTTTACTTCTTACTCATGCTGATGAAAGTAGTAGGATATGGCATGAAAGGTTTGGACATTTGAATTTCAGTTACATACGACAGCTTATCAAGAAAATATTGTTTGATGGTCTACCAGACATCCATTTCTCCAAGGGAGTATGTGAGGGATGTGTTCTCAGAAAACACCCTGAAGAGAAATTCGACAAAGGAAAGTCTCAACGAGCTTACACACCTTTAAATCTGATCCACAGTGACCTTATGGGTCCTTTTCCGTATCCATCCATCAGCAAAGCGAGGTTTGTTCTCATTTTTGTTGATGATTTCTCACATTTTACATGGGTCTACTTTCTTAGTGAAAAATCTGAGGTCTTTCAACACCTCAAAGACTTCAAAGCCCTAGTTGCAACATAGTCTGGAAAGAAGATCAAAGTCCTCCAAAATGATAACAGGGGAGAATATGTAAATCATGAGATCCATAATATTTTCCATGAGGCAGATATTTAGTTGCAACACATAGTTCTCTATACTTCGCAGCAAAACAAAGTTGTTGAGTGGAAAAACAAATCTCTAAAGGAGATGGCATTTGACATGTTGCATGAAAAGTATCTACCATAGAGACTATGGGCCAAAGCACTTAATTGTGAAACATACATCCATAAAATATCTCCCCATAGATTTTTCAAGGATAAGACCCCCTATGAAGCTTGGAGCGGCCTCAACTTGGAAGTGACCCATTTTCGCATTTTCGGTTCACGTGCATGGGCCCAGATTCCCTATGAAAAGAGGAAGGCACTTGATCCATAGAGCACCGAGTGCACTTTTGTTGGATACCCCGACAATGTGAAGGGATATAGGCTTATTGATCTTTCCTTGGACCGTCTCATCATTGAGATAAGTGTCCAATTTGAGGAAAGTGTATCGCATGCACCTCAGCAACCGCATGCAGACACCTTCATTCTTCCACCTGTCTGAGATGATAAGCATGCACATGCCGAATCTTCTTTAGAAAAGAGTTCTGATTCAGAGGACTCAAATGATTCAAAATCATATTCAGTGCAATCGGATGCAGAGTCAGATCATCCAAATGCAGTTGAAGAGCAAGAGAAGAGGCCTAAGTGGTCACAGACTACTCTTCAGGATGCAAGGGATCTCATTAGTGATCCAACCTTTACTAGGAGGACTCGGTCTTATTTCGACTAGCCTCTTGTTTCACTCACTGCCACTGAACCATTTCCCTCTAGGCATATTTTCTTGGTTCAGTCTTTAGATCCACAGTCTTATGACGAGACTACTGGAAATCCCTTTTGGGAATCCTCCATGCAGGACGAGTACAACTCCCTCCTCAAGAACCAGACTTGGGATCTGGTTCCTCTTCCTTATGGGAGGAAAATTTTCAGATGCAGATGGGTCTACAGGACCAAGAGCACAATGGATGGACAGATTAGCAGATACAAATCCAGGCTTGTCGCCAAAGGCTTTCAACAGGTTCATGGTATTGACTATGATGAGACCTTCGCTCCAGTAGAAAAGATGGATTCCGTATGATTGGCACTTGCCATTGTGGAAATGAAAGGATGGGAAGTCCATCATATGGACGTGAAGAATGCATTTCTTCACAGTGATCTCTCTGAGGAGATCTACATGAAGCAGCCTCAGGGATTTATGAAGGACTCATCTTTGGTCTGTTGACTGAAGAAGTCCCTTTATGGCCTCAAGAAGGCTCGAAGGGCATCGTATGCCAATATGTACTCCTACCTGTTTTCATAGAACTTTGTATGTTGTAAATCAGACCTGAATGTCTAGATGCTTAGGACAACTGATTCACTTCTACTTTTAGTTCTGTACGTTGATGATTTTTTGATCAGTGGTTGCTCGAATTCAGTGATTGTTGTAGTCAAGAGGATTCTACATGATAGGTTTTTGATGAAGGACATGGGTCCACTACACCTCTTCCTTGGACTCGAGATCAATTAGGATGCATCAGGCATAAAAATTTCACACAAGATCTCCTTGAGATATTTCACATGACAGACTGCAAGTCTGCTCCGACTCCTTTCCTATGAGGAGTCAAACTTGAGGATGGTGGGGACACTCCATTGGTTGACAACACATTGTATAGACAACTAGTGGGGAGCTTGTTGTATCACACACACTCCATACCAGACCTCTCCTATGTAGTTGGCGTAGTTTCCAGGTTCATGCAAGAGCCGCATGAGCTACATTGGAAGGCTGCAAAGTGTATCCTTCGATATGCACAGGGAATCATCACCTTTGGGATTCATTATGCAACAAAATCTACATTAGATCTCATCGGGTTTACTAATTCTGACTGGGCTGACGATAGCACTGATCACAAGTCCACATATGGTTCCTCAGTCAGTCTTGGTTCTGGTCGAGAAAGAAGTAAGATTCCATTTCTCTATCTTTAGCTGAGGTAGAGTACAAAGGGGTAGTTAACATAACCATTCAGCTTATGTGGCTACAATATTTTCTCACTGATTTGGGCATTCAGTTTCATCGGCTGATTGTCATCCAGTGTGATAACCAGAGCACTCTGAAGTTCTACAGAGATCTAGTTCATAGGCAGCGAACGAAGCACATCGAGATCCACTTGCACTACATATGGGACTTAGTACATGAGGGGATCATCAATTTACAGTTATGTCCTTCAGCAGAACATACGACAAAGATCATCACCATGACCTTCACTGAGCAAAAGTTTCATTCTCTGTGAAGTCATCTTGGAGTGAAGGACACAATTGCCTAGCAACTGTAGTTCTTATTTTTACATACATTGTACCTTGAGG
>SNQJ01S0062602.1:23880-37631 GCA_010110895.2 Picea sitchensis
ATTAGTCATAATTAGTCATTATACAGTCTCCTATATTTTAGGTGAGAATATTCCACCTGGAGAATATTCTCTTTCAGTTGACACTTCAGTTTGATTAGTTGATTTGAGTTTAGATGCTGCATTGGTTTTGTCACCATGCAACATTGGGATTGTCACCAGACTGGCGCATTAACCTTTACTTCCTGATTTAACTCCTCACTACTCTTTGTTCAGTCATTTAACAGAAGACTAGTTGACTAGTTAACTCAACTAGGTGGCAGTTCACTCCCGTAACTACCTGAGAGACTAGACTAGGTGGCAGTTCACTCCTGTAACTGCTGGTGTGTGTCTAGATAACTCTAGAGCACCACTATGGCACATTGTTTCTCCTCCACTGTGCACTCATTGAGTTATACAAAGTATATCATGTGTAATTTATTCATTATTCACAATGGTTAATGAGAATTCTTTCATTCTTTCTCTCCTTCTTCTTCTTTCTAAAATTCTCTCTGCAAATGTGTGTATTTTTGTTTAGCTAGATCTATTTTGTGCAGGTTCAAAAATTTTACACATGGGTGGTTGTGACATTGTTCTCAGTGTTGAATGGTTAGGCACTCTGGACCCCATCCTCATGTGTTTTAAGGAATTAACCATGCAATTCCAACAGGAGGGACAATATTATAATTTCCATGGAATCACAATAGGATCCCCTAATATCATCGATTCCCATCGAATTGAAAATATCTTCAAAAAAGGTCATTTGGGAATTATTTACCAACTCCATTCCATTCAAGGAGTTGAGACACCATGTGTGCATCCTGACCTCCAATCTATCATCTACCAACACCAAGCCATTTTTACCACTCCCCATGGACTTCCCTCTTCCCATGGTGTTCATGATCATTCCATTTCTGTAGTCCTGGGAAGCCTTGCTCCCAATATTCTCCCTTATCATCATCCCTTTTCCTAGAAGAATGAAATAGAGAAAAATGTTCAATAATATCTCAAAGCGCGTGCTATTCGTCCTAGTACCAACCCCTATTCTTCTCTGGTGTTCATGGTACTCAAGAAATAAGGCACTTGGTGCATATGTCCATTCTTTCGTTACCTCAACATACTCACCATTAAATAAAAATTCCCCATTCTTGTCATTGATGGCATGTTCTATGAATTGAGCGATGCTCAGTACTTTACTAAACTTGATCTTCATTCTGGCTACTACCGGATATGTATGAAAGAGGAAGACATTCCCAAGACTGCATTTAGAACTCATGAGGGTCACTACGAGTTCTTGGTAATGCCCTTTGGCCTCTGTAATGATCCCTCCACTTTCCAAAGTTTCATGAATCATGTGTTCCATCCTTTCCTCTATCATTTTTTCTTAGTTTTCTTTGATTATATTCTCATCTATAGTAAAACTTAGAAATCCCATATAACCCATATGGATCAAGTTCTCTATCTACTATCTCAACAAAAATGTTTCCTCAAACAGTTTAAATGTGTTTTTGGATCCTTGAAAGTAGATTACCTAGATCATATTGTTGGTAAGGATGGTGTACATATGGATCCTAATAAAATTTAAACTATGAAGGATTGGTATCGCCCTAAAAATCTTAAGAGCTAGTGTGTTTTTTTTTTTTAATGGGCTATTATCCCAAGTTTGTTCAAAATTATTGAAAAATTGCAACACCTCTCACTGATCTCATTAAAATGAATGCTTTCACTTGGACTCTAGCTGCTAATCATTCCTTTCATTCCTTGAAAGAGGCTATGTGAATGAATCATGTCCTGGAACTTCCTGACTTCACTAAGACTTTTATTCTGGAATGTGATTCTTCAGGGAAATAAATTGGGGCCATCTTCATGCAAGATGGAAGGGCTTTGTCTTTCACTTGATAAACAAATTTGGAGAGACATTTGGGCCAATCAATCTATGAAAAGGAAATGTTGGCTATTATGCATACAGTGGATCTCTGGCATCCTTATCTATTGGGGTGGTGCTTCCAAATTAAAATTGACCATTAGAGCCTCAAGTATTTTCTGGAACAAGAAATTTCATCCCCAAAGAAAAAATGAATTTCATCCCTATAGAAACAAAAATCAGTGGCCAAGATATTTAGATATGATTATGAGATCATTTATAGGAAGGGAAAAGAAAACATGGTTTTCGACGCTCTTTCAAAAAAGTATGAAGAAGAAGGTTCCCTCTTTTCCCTCTCCTTCATTGTACCATATTGGCTCCACGTTGTTCACCAGGAATGGTTGCAAGACCCAAACATTTATCGCTTGATCCAACAATTGCAACACCATTCTCAAGCTTCTCCATGGTACTATTGGCACAATGAAGAGGTTTGCTACAAAATCCATTTGTATTTAAGAAAACAGTCGCAACTTAAATCCACAATGCTTTCTGTGATTCATGCTTCATCCATAGCTAGGTATTCGAAGTTTACCAAAACCTATGAATGGGTGAAACAATATTTTTTCTAGGACGATACGAAACAAGACATTCTCACCTTTTTGGATGAATGTCATACTTGTCAATGCGATAAGGGAGAAACAATTAAATCTCTAGGAAAACTCCAACTGCTTTTGATTCCCCCTACTATTTGGAGGGATATTTCTACATATTTCATTGTTGGCCTACCTAAATCAAGAAATAAGTCAGTCATCATGGTGGTAGTAGATTGTTTTTCCAAATGCACACATTTATGTTCTCTTCAACACTTATTCACCACATCCATAGTGGATTAAATTTTTATGGATAATATATTCAAACTTCATGGCATGCCTCATTCTATTATCTCTAACCGTGATCCAACTTTCACCAGTAATTTTTTGTAAGAATTGACCAGGCTCCAAGGAACCCAACTGCATCTCAACACCTCCTATCATCCCCAGATTGATGACCAAACTGAACTTGTCAACAAGTGTTTGGAAACATATTTGCGGTGTTTTACATCTGAAAAACAAAATTAGTGGGCTCAATGGTTTCCCCTAGCTAAATGGTGGTATAACACATCTTTCCATACTGCAACTCACATCACTCCTTTTGAAGAAATCTATAGGAAACATCCACTGTCGATTCTCTCATACATGTTATGTGTCTCCAAGGGTCAGGAGGTTGAAAATAATCTTATATTCCAAGCATCCATTCTTCGTACCCTCAAAGAAAATTTGTTCATGGCTCGGAACTACATGAAGAAACAAGCATATTGAGGTCATTCTAAACGTCAATTTGCTTAAGGGGACCAGGCATTTATTTTGTTGCAACATTATAATAAGACTTCACTCAAAGTTGAACATTATCAGAAACTTGCTCCCAAATTTTATGGTCCTTATACAATTATCAAGTGAGTGGGGCCCATCTCCTACTAATTATCTCTACCCAGTCATTCTAAGCTCCATCCTATTTTTCATGTCTCATTCTTAAATAAATTGATTGGAACTAAGTGCCAAACTCAAACCAGTCTCCCTGAGTTGGATGAATAAGGTTCTATTTGGTTGCAGCCACAAGCATTATTGGACTAGTGAGAGCATCATCTCTATCAAAAAACCATCAAGGAAGTGTTAGTTCATTGGAAAGATAAAACTCCAGAAGATGTCACCTGGGAGTCAGTCACCATTCTACAACAATTTCTTCATCTCAAGCCTTGAGTTCAAGGTTGTTCTTCAAGGGGGAAGGCATGTTAGGGACCTAAACTCCCTAACCCCTCATGTAGATAGAATAATATATTTTTCATGTAATAAAGGTCGACATTAGTCAATAAGGCCTATTTAATAATGTGAACAAGTGTAATGTAAGAATATTTAATAGAAGTTTCCACTTCTAGAAAGATATTCATCTGGAATGTTCTTTAGAAGATTGAATTGGTATAAATAAGAGTAGGAGGCGTGATAAATTATTGTCTTGAGAATTATTGTAATAGAGCATTGCTCTACTGGAGCTTTCCCCCTCAAAGAGGCAAGTGAACATTGCTTTCAATCAATAAAGGTGTCATTTTGGTGTTGTGGTTCTCTACATTTTTTTTTCTAAGGGTATTTGTTGCAATATTTATGTTTTCTACTTATGATAATACCTCTAGTACCTAACAGTCTCTCAAATCATTCAAATCCTGGATATAGAATGTAGTACCTTTTTTAATACCCAACCAAAGTCTTCTAGTTGTCTTGCTGACATAGGGCCTATTATGTTTGTGAGTCTGACATGGAACTCAATGTGGCATGTCATGTGTCATATTGTTGGTCATGTCTGACATGCCATATGGATCCTCCAGAATGAGGCTTAATTTGACTTTCCATATGGTGTGGTTTCCTAGGTGTTATATCCCATGGAGCATCTAAATTCGACCTTTCTTTTAAAAATTATCTTCATTCAAATCCCAGGTTCCAGATCCATGCCTTTGCAAAATCCAATCAAGACTTGTCACTTGTCCATTCTATTTTCTTCGTCCAATGACCATGCATTGGAAAAGTATTTCTTACCTTATGTGGTACCCGATGTGGCACGTATGTGTCATCTAAAAAGGCATATAATGTGTCCTCTACGTTCCCTTTTATTCTATGTTATCCTATGTGAACACCTTTGTGTCATGTTTACCTAACCCATCTAATATGGAATTCAGAGATTTGGATTTGTTCAAAGGAATACACTTTATGTGAGTCTCAGACATCTGAAAATCTAAATATCTAGACATTCTCATGATAAGATTTGTTTAAAATTTTGATTTCTAGGTGAGGAACCCTGGCCTAGATGTGGAACCTTGACCTAAGTGTGGAAACGTGACTCAAAATGGAACCTTGACCCATAATTGGAACCAATCCTCATTTTTCCCTAACCACGTCCATATTTTATTTTGTATATATAAGTTTGTATAGTTTTATTTATTTTATTTTTATATTTCATTTTTATTATTTCATTCCTATTTTATTTTTATTTTTATTTTATTTGAAGTGGAGGATTGGGTATTCTGAGGCTACAAACATATAAACAAATGTAGCTTAGGAAATAAAATAAGGAAAATAAATTAGCACACAAATATTATGGGCATGTTGACGTGGGAAAAATTCCCCAATGGCGGGTCCCAATCAGACATGCTCTTGTTTGGTACAGCAATATCCATCACTATGTGGGCTTGATTGTTGCTAATTAAATGGATTTATCTCTAAAGAGAGACTTTTTCATTTAAATTAGACTAAATCCTCAATTCAATCCTATTCTAATATGCAAATGCAGCCCTATCCTAACAATAACAGAGAAATTAATTGTAGGCATACAATTTTACTTATGGAAACATAAATAGTTCATATTTATTAATAAGAAAATACACTAGCATACCCATATGCATATAGATAACAATGAATATGTCCCTATGATTGAGCTCATAATCCAGTCACAAGTATTTCCTATAGACACAATTGAAAATAGTGACAAATTGTGAACATCTATAGAAAATGACTAGTGAGGATAAGGTCAGCAACATAAAGAACAAGTATTATGATATGGCTTCCTACTTTCTTTGTATAGACATTAGACTCAGAATGGAATCTAGAAAATCTAGTTTCAAGAAGAAGTTGTCTATTTTAGCATACCAAGCATGAGGAGATTTCTTAAGACCATAAATATATTCCTTAAGGATACAAAGAAGGATGGAGTCATTCTAGACATAGCCAGGAGGTTGTTCCATGTATATTTCTTCTTGCAAATCCCCATGCAATAAGGAGGATTTAAAATCCATCTGATGGAACTCCCATTTATGTGATGCAACAAGGGATAGAACAAGGTGGATGGAATTCATTTTGGATACAAGGGAAAAGGATTCATTATATTATATGCCTTCAACTTGAGAGAACCCTTTGGCAATTAAACAACCCTTGTGTCTTTCAACACTTCCACTTGATGCATACTTATTTCTACACACCCATTTACATCTAACAAGTTTTCTTCCTTTCAGAATAGGTACAAGATCCCAATTACCATTCGCCATTAAAGAGAGATACTCTTCATTCATTATTTTATCCCATACTAGATGACCTAAATCTTCTACAAATGTATTTGCATCATGAGTCTCTAAAAATTGAGCCAAAAGAGAAGAGCCTCACTAGAACTGTGAACGTGTTTGACACTAATTTGAAGGATCATTGGAAAGATCATCGGTTACTTCTCAAGTTGAATAGACCCATATGAGAAGTTGTGGTGTTGGTGTAGGTTCATGTTCAATGGACTCATATAAAGGAAGGTGAGTAGGCGGAGGTGGATTTTCATCCTCACTTTAATCATCTAAAAAAGAAGAGACCAAAATAGGCACAAAATAGGAACAAAATATGGCACAAACGTTGAAGATGGATTCCAGGCTGAACAAGGCACAACTCACACGCCAAGAGATTTTTATCAAATTTAACATCTCTTCTAACAATAATTTCATTAGGATGAGTTTGAAGAAGTCTGTAACCTTTGACATGTTCAGAATATCCAACAAAAATACACTTCTCACTTTTAGGGTTGTAAAGCTTCCATTTTCCCATCAAGAATGTGAGCCCATGCTACACTACCAAATACACTGAAGTGGCTTACATCTGGCTTAATTTTATTCCACATTTCTTTTGGTGTTATATTTTTTAGAGCCATTTTGGGAGTGTTATTTACTATGTAATTTTCACAATTAATGGCTTCCACGCAATAATTAATACTTAATCCCTTCGATTGGATCATACAATTAACCATTTCTTTAATGTGTTATTATTTCTCTTAGAAACACCATTTTGTTGTGTGTGTATATGGAACATTGTGTTTCATCTGGATTCCCTGTGCACTGTAGTAACTTGTAAAATTGTTGTTCACATATTCACCTGCATTATATGTTCTTAACCTTTGAATTTGATGTCGAGATTGTTTTTATACAAGGGCCTTGTAGGAAAAAAACTTTTCAAACACTTCACTCTTAAATTTTAAGAAATAAACCAAAGTGTGTATGGAGAAGTCATCAATGAAACATAAAGAAATACTTGCACCCAGAGAAAGAAGGATAAGAAAGTGGACCACACAATTCACTATGAACAAGATGAAAAGGGGACGAGGTGTGTCAAGAGGCACATTTGTCAAAATTGTCCCAATGATGTTTGTCGAGAACACATCCAGTTAAAACACCATCTTTGCAAGAAACAAGAGGAAGACCAGTCACCATTTGTTGATTACATATTTTTTGCAATGATCAATAGTTTAGATGACCAAACCATTCATGGAGGCCTGAAGCATAGGATAAGTGTCTTGCAGCGAACACTTGTTCACAGCCCATGGTCACATGAGATTGGGGGTTAAAGAAAAAGGGCGAGTTCCCAGAAATTGTTTTCAAAACAAAAGGGGGATTAAGGAAGGAGTCTGTGGGGTCTTGAATTGTACTCAAGGATTTTCATATCTTGTTTGGATGAGGAAAGATAGACAGGAATATCACCCTATGTTTATAGCCTCAAAATTTGTTTCCTCATCCACAAGTATTACTTACAAGGGCTTAGAATGATTTTTTTTAAATAGAAGATTGTTGTAAAATTCAACATTTTTATATAATTTTATGAATATAACAGATGCAAAAGTAAAAGTGGAGACAAAATAAAAAATACCAAGTCACATATTAACACAGATGACACAGAATAGCAATCGCATATTTCATTCCAAGAAATCAAAATAATCGTTATCCTTACAAAAATCCCTGAGGGAGTTTGGACCAAAGTCAAACTTAGATGTCCCCGATGAAAACCATACAAAAGGACTTATGACAGAAAGTAAAAAACTAAACTTTAAAAGTTGGATCAGCTTGCCACAAATTGTTGTCCACTTGACTCTGCACAATATCCTTTATCATTCATGAAATTTAATTCATAAATAGACAAGTCTACACAGACTATCAAAGATAGATCAACACCTCTGAAAACAAGTGTCTGAATGATGTAATTTAGCTTTGAATCTTGTTATCTACAATAGGACCCTGCTATCATAAAAGAGAATTAGGATTTTAATGAATTGAAAAATGAATAAAAACTGAACTGTCTCAATAAAACTCAAGAGCAAACCTTCATGTGCTTTCTCCTTCTATTCTCCCTTTGTTCTTCCTCTTCATTTTTCTTTTATGCATCCCAAATTAGTTGAGGTAGTTTAATTACTTCTTTTAGTTAAGTTAGCTAAAACTCAACTAACTTTTAGTTAGAGGAAGAATTAATATAATAATAATAATAAGGGTCTTTTAATAAATAATAACTAGTAGGTGGGACCCCTTGTGACTCCCTTTAGTTTCTTAACAAAAATAAACATAACTAGTCAATCAATCAAACACATCCCTCCTTGTGGCTCCTATCATCATTCTCATAATTTTAAAATTAAATATCAATGATATTTTAAACCATATCCAAACATATAATATCCAAAATATCCAAAAATAGTATGTTTTCCAAAAACTTCAGCAATCAATTGTTCTCAACAATCAATAATAAAATATACTCAAAAAACCATATTTGCCACTTTGGGAGGCCATTTTCCCTTTGTTGTTGTTGTCTCCCATTGACCTTCCTGAATTAGCCTTATGCTGTGTGGAGCCTTTAGGATTGATCTCACTGATGACATGAGAACAATCATCTCTCAAGTGCATGCGGGATGAAACAGATTTGGCTTAATAACTTGAGGGAGAGGAGGGGGCAGAAACAACTTTTCCTTTATCATGCGTGTGTTGAGCTTCGGATTTGAGTCTTTTTCTTGCATGGGAAGACTGTACAGGTGAGTGTGCAGGGGAAATTTGGACATTTGGGTTAACCTGTGGAGTAGGAGCAAGTAGAGACAAATTGGGCCAACCACGATGTTGGGAGACTTTTGGGTGAACAATCTCCTACCATCCGTCATTCTTGGGGACTTCAGGTTGCAATGAAACATGAGGGGGGACAAGGATACTAGGGACATGCTAGGGTTGGAAGGGAGGCCTTTCTGGCCTAGTTTGGACTACCCCTTTTCCAATCCAATTGAAAAATCCGTCTTGGAAGAGATGGTTTAACTCTTATGTATCTGCATCAAACTGTATCGATAATCTTGGCCTTCTAGGCCCTCTGTTCCAATTCCCTCTTCCCCTATTATTTCGTCCATGGCTTCCTTTGATGAAGAAGCTCATCCTCAACAAACCATACATGACATCTCTTTAATATGAAACAAATTAGTTTGGCTCAACAATCACATCAGACCCATGTAATCCAATCCATAAAATTCATTTAATACTTATCAATGAGCAGAGGGTGAATAAGGGTTCTAGGATATCTGAAGGGGTTGTATTGAGAAAAAAGGTGATAAAATGAAATGGATAAGAACATGATTACTTCTCAACAAATCATTAAACAATCAACTGTGTTACAATAACAAAATCATATCGACTTTGACCCATCTCTGTGTCATCTTTTAATTGTTGTAATACAGAGTTTCCATTTAATTTTAATTTAATTTTAAGAACAGGGTGTGCAAAGTGAATATGGGATTGTGAGGTGATTCGTAATGAGCGAATAAGTGAGAAAATGATAGGGGATTTAATGGATATTGTTCATAAAACAAATTAAATAATCAATAATCATAACTCTGTATTAAAATCAATCCAAAAAGAACCAACATTCACTGTTTCTCAATTATATACAAAACTGCTTGTTGTTCCAATAATTAAATTTCTCATAATTCATTAATTCATAACAGTCCGTGCAAACATAACTTATAAAAAAAACCTTTCTATTCAACAGTCCTATTTAATAAAACGTTGATCCCTTCTTTCTTTATTTTTTCTTTCAAAAAAAAAACAAAAAAAAAAACACAACATTATGCTCAACATCTATCCCTGATAATCCAAAATGCACCACGATAATAATCAACATCCATTGTTTACCAATCAACAATTGGGCTCAATTAAAATATACACAGGTCTCTTTTCAAAAGCAAACAAACTTCAAAATATGCCCGATTATACACAGTCTTCATTATATCAATCACAAAATCTTGAAATGAAACAATAGTCAACCAAAAAATAAACCCCAAGCCTTATCTCTGTGGGTATAACTTTCTTTTAAAACCATTGGTAATATGAGTGATGATTCCAATACAACATATGAAGTGAACATAACCAAACTACACACATGCCTCATTTTTAAACTTGGTATAACCCTGATTGAGCTTAGCAAAAACCACACAGGTGTTTCCATATGCAATCAAGAACATGTTGTTTAAAACACAATGAGTGGAACTATAACAAATAGAAAGATATCCATCGATTGTGTGAAAGTGCCCGTTTCATTCTTATTCAAAAATTTAACCATACAAGGAAAATACAGAGACTCGACGATAGAGCATATTTTTTAAAGACCTCCATAACCATTTCACTGATACCCAATACTAGACAACCCTAGAAGGTGCCCGAGGTGAGAAACGACAATGGATTCTACATCAGGCTTTGTCAAAATCAAAGGCAAGGAAACAATGAGACCTTGTTCATCTTTTAAACAACAACACAAAGAGTTGATGGTCTTTCGAGACTTATATCAACCACATGCAAAAATACCTTTCGAAAAAGACACAACAGTGAGCCACATAGTCTTACTTATTACTCCAAGTCCTAGATGGAACCAATGATCAACACTCGAGGAGAGAAACGATAGGAAGATTAAAATAACCTAGTTCACATGGTGCGTTTAACACTTGCAGAGGAGAGGCGAGGGTTAATTTAACAGTGGCAGTTATAAAAAAAAACATAGAGATATAACATCCCTTTCTAATACTTAAGAGCCAAACAACTTGACAACAACACCAGTGAGGACATACTCGTCCTTTTGACAGAATGCACAGATACAAATTGTATCAATCCACAACCATAAATGCATGTATTAATGTTAGGGCCAACCAAGACTGGATCTTGGGATACTTCGGTGAAAAGACAGTAAGAATGGGCCAACGACCATGACTCGGGTTTTGAAGAAAGAACACAACAACTGTTGGCAATTCCTCTGCGACTGGGTAAGGGTTACCACCATGACTGTGAAGGAACGAGTTAATTGACAGTAATACACAGAACAAAACCATCCATCATCAACGTAGAGCCATATTGTACCATTGTTCACTTATTATTCCACATAGACCCATCATTATAGTAAACTGATCGAGCAAACAACCAATGCGAAACTTAAAATACCCATTTCTTTACTTGCAATCCTAAACATTTACAGTTATCACGGAGAGTGATAACACACATCTACATAGTTGAAATTCTCAATAACACATAGAATCCAAGCATCACTAAGCCATCATTTGGTTCATACAATAAAGAATACATGATGCATGGAGAGAAAAAGAATCATACCTGTGGCAATACGCTTAAATGGCAATTTGGCTGAGCCTTCTTTCTTCCAAGAGCCTAAAAATTTGGAGCTTCACAACCAACAGAGTGAAAAATGCAACAATGGAACAATGCTAGGGTGGTGGGCATTAGGGAAATTATGGAGTAACGTGCAGTAAATGCACATCGCTTCCATCACCTGGCCCATTCAATTCAAAGTACGAGACAACCCAATAAGCATCACATTCACCAACAATTAAACCATATAACCAATGTGTATTAAATGCCAAACCATCGTGAAATCTAAGAAAGTATCCATTGCATAGTGCGCCACCCAATAAAATTTACACATTAACCCTTGCCATATCTCCATGCCATAATACATATTAAACATGCCATATGTGCCTCCATTCAAATCTCATGAAATTCACATAGTCCACTAACCAACAATAGCATAATAGTTATGAATAACACTAATATCCCTCAACGTTTTCATTCAAGCTTGCATATAGTCCTTTATCATAGCTCAAACATATAACTTCTTTCCCTTTGTTATACTTTAGGATCTGTTCATAGGTTTCTTTTGTTGTTTTGACCATGCTACCATTAAAATATCTCTTGCATATATGTGGCTAGGTAATCGATCATAAGGATTAGTGACAAGGTTAAATCATAGTAATTGTAAATAGCATGCTCCTCATAACCATAAAACTGTTTTGTATCGCAAAAAGCATTCCACAAAATGGCACCATCCACCTATTATCATGTCAAATGAAACCAAGACTGCATCGTAAAAAATGTAGGACTGTGTAGGTAGCATAAAAAACAACAACAAAACATGTATAATATGTCTATCCTTGTGCCTCTAGTCTACAAGGGGGTCCCACCTACTAGTATTATATTATTAGCATAGTTAAATAATAGCGCTTTAGCAATACTTTGCGGGTTGATTTCATCATTACGATTTTAATCGTCAACAAAATGGTGACTCCATAGGGAAATTTGTTTCCAAAAGATTGAGAACTCAGAATGTCTGGTTTCATAGACCAAGTAACATCAGGTCAAGAATATATAAATCAGAATGATTATGCAACAGGGGGAAGTGAGCGGATTTAATGGGAAAATGACTGGGAATTTGGGAACAACTCATGGAAAGTGTTAAGTATGAGGAGGCATATCCTTGTAAGCATAATCATTCAACTAAAAAATGTTCTTGACTTCAATGAGAAAAATTTTCTAAACTTGCTCTTTTGAATCTCAAAATGGATGAAGAAAATGAAAGCATAAGCGGGATAAAATCAACTATCTCATAAAATAATAGTGAAAGAAGATAACAATTTCAATGATGCCTTCAAGGTGAACATCATGACAGTTGTGTCATCTTGATTTCTATTGATTAACAATACTTTGCAGAAGCATCCCTGTGGAAAAACTGATCTAGGTGGATATCAGTGGCCACCCACCTTTTCCAACTGGCTCAAAACAGTTTTTTGGGAATTTTGGTAATTTACTACTTTTAGCAGCTTTTTGGGTCCTGAAACTTTCGGAGCCATTTTGAGGCCCTAAATGATGTTTTTTGGGAAAATGGGGAGCAATATCAAATTTCCTTCAATATTTCCCCCAAAATGAATCTCCTTGACAATACCTTTCCAACGGGCTATCATGCGCCTAAAACGAAGATCGTATGCAAAAGTTATGACCCCGGGAAGTTGATGTACTAAATTACGCAAACGGGGTCCACATGAGTTTTGGTGCTTCATCTCCTAGGGTTAGGTTTTTGGATGTCTAAGGTTTTTGGCATTCGTGTTTATTGTAAAAAGGAATTCAGAGCCTCATTGTAATCATCTTCTTGCGAATGAGTGCAACTGTCACATCTCTTCTCATAGATAAGCTGCCACCATTCCAACAAGCTTGTTTCCGCTGCATTTTACAGTTTTAGCTTATTTCCTTATTGAATAGAAAACCAGTTTTACTGCATCTTTGTTATTTTTTGTTAAGAACTTGTTAATAATCTATAATCATTTTGTTATGCTCATAAAATCTAGATCAGTTGTATCAAAGAGGTTTGATCCTTGTCGTCTTAATGCATGTCCCAAATGAGGTCAGAGTACAAAGAGTTGGGTCTCGAGCTTGTTTCTCTTGAGGAAAAAAGCTCTCGCATGCCCAAGCGACCTCTCATGGAAGGAGAAAATAAAGATGATGGGACAGGAGATTGTTGGTCCCCGGTTTTGACTATGTTCCTTGCCCATATTACTTACCAGTGACCTCCAACTATATGCCAATATTACCCTTTTTGACCTCCCTTTGACATGATCAACATCCCTTTACCATTCAAAGGGGTCACCTAAGGTATCTCTGAAATTCGAGCTATTATTGTGCATTTTTAATACTTTAATTTGATAAATGGACTAATATCACTTGGGCAGGTAC